>RJWJ010048733.1:0-10492 GCA_004363605.1 Indri indri | reverse complement strand
GGGAGGCTGAGGCAGGAGGATCGCTTGAGCTGAGGAGTTTGAGGTTGCTGTGAGCTAGGCTGACGCCATGGCACTCTAGCCAGGGCAACAGAGCCAGACTCTGTCTCAAAAAAAAAAAGAGCGGGGGAGGCAGGTCAGAGTCAGTCTGGATAGGCTGACCTCCTGCTGAGGACAAAGTAGCAACCCTGCGGAGGAGGGGGGTTGGCGCTAGGCAGGGGTAAGTTGTCTGAACACCTGGAGCCAATATATCCCCATCAGACCCATTTTCCAAATAGAAAAGAGAAAGGAGAACACAGTTAAGTGAAAGGGGAGAAAAATTTCATGGGAAACTTTATCCGGATACTTGGAATGTTCCAGCCAGGCAAGGCCTTGCAAGCTAAGATTTCCTTGTGGCACAGTCTCATCATAATTTATAGCAAGTTCCTTCTCTGTCAGCTGAAAAATGCCAGTTTGTAGCTGCATGAGTGTCTGTGGAGAATTTCTGGGGCCCATCTTGGTGCTTGTTCTGTAGTTATTAATATATCTGCGACAATGTGAGCATGCAGGTTAATTATTTCAGCAGTGTTTCTTTCCTTCCGCAACCAAATCAGCGCCTTTGTGCTATTTGAGGAGGATTTGAGTTAACTTGCTCTGAAGATGGAAAAACCAAGCTCTCCAAGAGAGAAGTGCTTGTTAGAAATGTCACTTCAGAGTGCGGATGCGAGAGTTCGAGGAGCTAAGGGCACAGCCTGGCCTCAGGCTCCTGTGAGTGTCTCTTTTTCCACCTCTCGTAGTGTCCTCTTCACCCTTGATTCAGAATCCAGGCTCGTCAAGCTTTCCAGAGAACTCAGGAGTGGTCCTTGTTATGAGCTAAAGTTGTTACTTAAGAATATTCCTGAAAAACACACATATCTGGGGTGAGGCCACCATTCAACCCCAAAACATCCACTGGAGACCAGGCCCATCTTTTCTAGATGATTTTGGAATTTTCTAGATAGTTCCATTCATGGATTGGCCATGCAGCAGGTCATTGAGCACCATCAGGTGTACCCCAGGTTCTCCTGGGCCTGGTTTCTCTTATTTTATTCCCTGACATTAGGAAATGTTTTTAGCAAAGCGTGCGTGTGACACTTAGATGGAGCAACCAGTTTCCTAGGAAACTGTTCTATACACGTTCCCCTTCTTGGTGTCATTTGGATCCAGCTGCCTCGATTGGCCTTCTCCCTTGGCGCTCCATTGGCCCCTCCGTTATCATATCAGCTGAGCAGCTCCTAACTGGGACTGGCTACATAATTTGCAGAGCCCAGTACAAAATGAAAATGCAGGTTCCCTAGTTCAAAGATTATCAAGGATTTCAAGATGGCAACAATAGAGCATTAAACCAAGCACCAGCGCTTCTAAGTGTGGGGCCGTGAGCAGCTGCGTGGGCTGCCCACCCCTGTTTCTAACAGTAGTAAGAAGGGCCCTGCACACACTTCCTGTGGCCTATAGCCCTATGGGGATCCTGGTCCAGTGACAGAGGCACACTCTTCCCATTTCACTACCATGGCATTCCAAAGCTCCATGGACTCAGATTTTTAAGGCTCTCCCTAATGCACCCGAAGGCGGGGCTCATGTATTTGTAGGGACTGAATTACTTTTTGTAAACCATATTCACTCTACTCAGAATATACACATAGTATTTCCTACCTCTCTCAGCTCAACAAGAGCATCAGAGCTGGCACCTTGGGTCCAAATGAACCACAGTCCGTCCAGCCGTGGATGCTGCCTCTGGCCACTGCACCCAGAGACTTTTAATTACCACAACTCTCCAAGTCTTCTTTCTGCTCTCCGTCCTTAAAGATCTCCTAAAAGTCACATCTCCCCAAGAATCCATTGTGAATCAATCACCCACAAGTTTCTCCAGACGTTTTAAAGAGCAATTTGTATTTTCAACCTGTCTCACCTCTGGGGGTAATGAATTAGACGAATTGACTACCCACTGCGTAAGTTAGCAATTCCTTTTATCTATTCTAACTGCTTCCTTTTCAAGTGTCAGAGTTTGCTCTAGTTCTGCCTTCCAGGATTTGATGACCAAGGCTGTGTTCGAACATTTGTACTCTTAGTAATTTGGAATACTTCGATCATGTCTCATCTCCTTCTTCTGTCCTCATATGGCCTCTCCTTCTCCCTCGCCCCTTCTTCATATTTGACCACTTGAGTGGCCCCTTTCTGCAGTGCTGGAAACGAAGGCCTCTAGGCAGGCCTGCAACGGTTCTGCTCCGCAAAGGCAGTGCAAAGGCCTTTCCTTCCTGGTTAAGCCCAACCTTTCGTTGTTTTTCCAGGTTGCAGTGGCCCTTTGGGAACAGTCTGTAGGGATTCTTACCCTTTTCTGAATTGTCCTCCCAAAAGTACATACAGGATTCTTCCTGCCAGGGCCTGGCCTGGCCTGGCCTGGGCCTGCCCAGTTTCTACGTTCTCAGGTAGCCTCTCCCGGTCAGCCTGGATTTATGCCCACCAGGTGGCATTTCCACATGCCAAAGGACTCCCGATCATCTGATTGCCTGGGCAGTCTCATTGCACACCTCTTCTTCCATAAAAGTGTAGAATAAAAGGCCTAGAATTGAACCCAAAAGAATGCATTCTAGAAGTAAGTGGAGAAAGAGACGTTTGTTGCTTTATTAGTTGCTGTCTCTAAGCTGTTTCCTCTCAATGACAAAATATTTAGCACCAAAGGTTCCTAATTTTGAAAGTAACCTTGTCAAAAGCTTTTGAAAGACTAAATACAATTTCCCTTCCCACTAAGTTATTTACCCCCTGAAGAACTCTGACGGATTAAAGAAGCCTGATTGCACATCACGGAATCCTACTTCCTCCCCCTCAAAGGGCAGCAGGAAGAGTGGCTAAGAGCCGCCGCTTCACAGTCGGACGGAACCGGGCTTGATTTTTGCCTTTGCCACTGACTAATGATGTGCCCCTGGGCAACTTACTCAATCTCCCCGAGCCTCAGTTTTCTCAGCTTTAAAATGGGAATGACGGTGCTCCGCTGGTATGTTGGCGGCGGAATTAAATGAAGCGAGGGATATGAAGAGTTTGGCATATAGTACAAAAGATCTCGATTAATGGTAGCTATTATTTGTTTGATAGCCTTTTATTACTGATTTCGTCAGTTTGTGCATCCAGGGTTCGCTTTTGAAGGAAAGGCTTTTACTTGGTGGTAATCGTCTTGGCTGTTATTAGCACCATTAGTTATATATTTCATGTATTTCGTTCATACATCCACATGCACATTTATTGTGCGTGTCCTGTGCATCAGGCAATGTGCAGAAGTACTCAGCAGAGGACACTAAAGGCCAGCCATGAGTCAGTCCCTGGCAGAGGTCACAAAGTGGTGGTGAAAGCCAACACACCAAAAAGTAATATGATGTAACATGATGTAACTAGTCTTTAACACAGACATTCTCTCAGGGAACCAATTCCCATTCTTTCCAATCAAGTCGTTGGCCCAAGGAGAACATGTGGACATTCCCAAGATAATTCCAAAAGTTTGTGTTATTCACAGGCAGGTGTTATTCACAACTCAGCGCCTCCCGATTCCTTAAATAAGAGAACCAGGTTCTTTTGGGAGCCGCCAGCCAACAGGACCACATTATCACCCACACCTGTGTATTTTAAAAATTCTTTGATAAAGGCCTGCCAGTCCCCACTGAACCTAGTTTCAAGGAAGATCTAGAACATGCTGATCCGTTTAGAGGGTAATTGGAAGTGAAGAAGAAAGGAAAAAATCTATGTGATACCTGGAAAATGTTTTGCACTGTAACCATCATCGGATATGATTCCCCTGATTCTCTGAACCTTTCCAGAATTCTAAAAAATCCTTTGATGGGTATGGAGAATAGTATAGCGTCCCACCAAAAAAAAAAAAAAAAAAAAAAATTTCCCCAACAAATGTCTTATTTACAACAGACCAGTCACATTCTGTGGGTTTCTTTCAAGTGAAAACACTTCCTTAAAATTGGAAGAAGACTTAGAAATCACATGGCTGTCTTCCCTTAATTCATTTCTCTTTCCCCATCAATTTCACTCCTAAAAAGCTCAATAGAGCCTTCCTCCTCCCCATTCTGATGGGGGTTTGGGAGGGGGGTAAAACCACCATATTCGGCTTCATAAGATGAGATACGACACTTGTTGTTGGGCCACTCACATGGGCAAGCCAGGCAGTGGGAGGGAAGGTGCCAGAACAAATCACAAGGGCCCGTCAGGTTGTGGTTCTCACAGCTATGCCTTGTTTAGCACCCTTGGGAAGACAGAAACCCCCACACGCTATGCTCACAAATCGGAGCGCTTCAAACCCTTATGTATTTGTTTTGTGCTTTTAGTAGCTATTGTATGTCACACACCAAGTCTTAATCATCCTTTATAGTTCTCCCAACCCTCCATAAGAAGAATTCTTAATATTTTATAGTAACCCACTTATTCTCCTAAAAGCCCTTTAAGAAAGGGGATTGTTGAGATTAACTCCTCTCATTTGGTTTATGGAACATCAGAGGCCCAGACCAGAACCTCCACCTCCCCACCAGCCCTTCCTAATCCACCAGCATTTCTTCCAGGCCTTGATCCCAGCTAGAGCCACTGAGCAGGCCACACCATGCCGCCCCTTCTGAAAAGCCTCTTTCTCGTCTAGAGGGCCCCACCCCTCCCCAGCACCTCCTCACTGGGTAGCCCGACCAAGGACCCAATCCTGTGGCGACCAACACCACCTCTAAAAGGCCGAACTACCAGCCCGGCCTCTCACCCTCATCTAGCCGGGCCTGGTCATTCCCTACAAGTGTGAAAAATGCCACCTTTGCAGGCCGGAATCCGAAAGAAATTGGAAACCTGCTGCTAGCTCCATTCCCACTCTCTTCTCATGTTTGCTGTTATTTTTTAACACTTTTTTTTTCTCATAAAAGCACTATCCTCTTCCCCAGAGCTTGCCTGTAGCGAAGGCATGGTCTGTACAACTGCAATTATTTCAGAGAACAGATGGAGTGAGGAGCAGAAAGTCTGTTAATAGTAATAGAAATGCTACATGTTAACCTGGACAGCACATGATGACAGTCCCATGACTACCCGTTCTGTTCCCACCAGCTGGGCAACCAAAGTAGGAATGAGATATTCACAAACACAACCATCAGCCATGTAGCCACCTAAAGTTAGAACTCAAATTCCTTCACACTAGGGGCCCTGGCAACTGCGGTGGCTTAGGCCGGGAGCAGAAGAGGCCACGGCACAGCTCGGCACTAGGCCAAGCAGAATTGCCCTGGCTTTGGCTCAACCGCCAAGGCTGTCTGGGTCAGCTGAGGCCAAGACCCAGCTTTTAGGCAAATGCCAAATTTGCTGGCCCCAGCCAGGAGCCAACCCAACCAGTGTTTTCCGTGGATGCTCTTAGGAGCGGGGCATTAGGTCTGCGGAGCTGAGCTTGACTCCCTGGGAGGCGGTGGAGTGTGTGAGTGAGAGTCTCGAGGCTTCAGCTCCCCCTGGCCGAGACAGGCTCCATCGCAAGCCACTCTGTGTCAGGGCCAGCAGTACAAGGGGCTTGTCCAGCTCTGGGGCCAGAAATCTCTTCCCCCTTCCTAGAATGTAAAAACAACAGTGTCATAGCCTAACAGAGGAAATGGGTAAATTCACTTCAACAAATATTTCTTAAGCACCTACTTGTGCAAGAAAATACGCAAGGCACTTCGGGAGCGACAAAGAAATAACAGCCCCGTCTTCAACAAAATAGTAATCTAATAAGAGAGACCAAAGGAAGCCCACATATAACCAAATACATAGCAAAATCTGGCTAGTGTAAGCAAATGCTGTCAGGGTTCAGAGAATGAGGATGTTGTCTCTGGTTCAAGGGGCTCAGAAGATGTCTTCATAGATGAGCTGTCTTGAACGATGAGAAGGATTTTCTGGTGGGCAGAGAGACCCTACAAAGCAGGAATCACGCTGGAGATCGGAAACATCCCCAGTCTGCGTGGGCACATGTAGGGATTTGACGGGGTCAGTGGGGCAAGCCGGCTGTGGAGGTCCTCAGACCAGGTCATAAAAATTATATTTAAGTCCTGAGTTTGTGGCAAGCTGGTCTTTAGGAAGATTATGGGGCAGTAATAGGCTTGTAAGAGCCAGTTCTGCGAATCTTTCCAACTCTGCATCCAGTGACCTCACATTGGTAGCTTGGATCGAACATGGTGTGCCTATTTACCCACAGAAATGAGCAAACCTACAAATCAGGGCCTGATATATATATATTTTTTTCTCCCAGAGAGTTGGTTTACTAAGACACCACTAGTTACTCTAATTGTAGGCAAGCCCCAGATGAGTAGGAAGGCAGGGATAGAGGTTAGAAGGCAGTTAGGACACCACTGACATAGTAGAGGCAAGAGTTGGCACAGACCTCACCCAGGGGTGTCAGAGAGAGTGGGGAATGGAGAGAATGGATTCTAGAGAGACCCTGAACTTGTAAGTCAGTAAGAATTGGGCATGAACGGAGAGAGAAGAGTCGAGAGATGATTCATACTTTGAATTTGATGGCTGACAAAATGGCAGTGCCATTCACAGAAACAGGTTAAGTCAGAGGAGGAAATGGTTAGGGTGGTAGACACGAAAGTAACTTCGGAGATAGAGATATTCATCCGATTGCTATTTCAGTTAAAGAAATGATCCACACCCTTTGTTGCTTAGGAGCTTTTTTCCCTTTCTCTTCTGTCAGTTTCGTCTTCTCTCTCCCTCCCATGCAGTATGGATCTCTTAATTCATCATTCGACATGTAGCGATGTCTGCTGCCTGCTTGGCTGCGGATGACACTTCGAAATTTAAATAAATCCCTCAGCTTTATTAAGACAGAAAAGTTGCAGCAGCCCCAGGAAACAGAGTAGGGGCATTGAGGAAGGGACAGAGTACGGCAAGCTCACCAGGATTTGAACTCTCCACTCCGCCGGCCTGCGTCCCCTTGGCATGCAGCCAAGGCCACATGAGCCCCACGAGAGCGTTCCTTCTCCCAGCCATCTTGAGCAGGCAGATGCTAGAGGGACAGCTGTCCCCAGAGGACTGGGCAGCACAGTGGCAGAAGGCACTCGATTCAGAGATGCTGGCAGAACATGTTGCCAACAAGTCCGTCTTTGTAGGCTGGATGTTTTAAATTTCACAAGTGTCCAGAGACCTAAGTGTGCAGGAATTTGCAACACACAAACAAACACCATATTGATGTGAATAAAAGTCACCACCGACTCTGTCCCTCTGCCCCCTGAGCTGTGCCCGCCCTTCCGCGCAGGGGGAACAGGGTGGAATTGGAGACAAGGGACATGATTTTTGAATCTCAGAGAAGCCATTTGCTTGTTCTCTGTGACTGTCATTTATTGATCACATGTGCCAGTCACTATTCTGAGCGATGTACTAATTCATTTAAAGCACTGTGATTATTATTATCTCCATCGTATAGATGATGAGCCAAAGGCCCAGACAGCTTAGGCAGTGTGCCCAGGGCCACACAGCAACTGTGTAGGATTCACATCACTAAAGGATATTGCTTCAGGCAGATCCCCAGTTCTTCTGAGCCCCGATGTTTCCATCTGTAGACTCAGAATAATAATCTCTGTTTGGAGGATTTCCCCTGCAGTGACCCCTTGTTCCCAGAAACGTGACTCTAGCCACACCAAATTATGGCCTTCACTGACACGGACCCGTATCATCTGCAACCACAGACCCCAGCATTCGACCCTGAAAAATCATCCTTTATTCCTCATTAAATAGCACCTTCTCTTACATACTTACCTCCCCACTCTCCCCCTCCCCAGGCTCCCACAGCCCTTTGTGTATGTCTCCATCCTGGGTCCTAGTGCGACGCATCATCCTACTGTAGCTGTTTACTCGTCTGTCTCCCTCGGTAGCTCATGAACCACTTAAGGCAGGGTGCAGGAGGTAGCTTCAGGTAGCTGAACTAGCTGAAGAAACTGGGACCTTTCACCTGAAGGGAAGATCACTGGAGTATGTGATAACTGCATTCGAGTGTCTGAGGGGCTGCCATGTACAGGAAGAATAGGGCTTGTTCTAATGTCATTCTCGAAGAAAGTGTGAGTTTTAAGGAGGCATTTTTTGCCTCTGTGAGACACAGTGCTTTCTAACAATTTGAGCCATAATATCAGAATGAGTGGCATTCCCCAGAGAGTGGGGGACACCCATTGCTGGGAGGCCGTGGAAGATGCTAGATGATTCTTGCCAACTTTGCTATATAGGAAACATGGCTCCTATTCCTTCTAGGGTTCTAGAATTCTGTAATCAGTCCCATTCCCAGGCAAGCTCTGTCCCCCTGGGGACACGGAGAGAGTTAGAGGGACTCAAGGGCTGCATATGGGGTGCAATGTCTCCGTGGCCACCTCTTCCTAGGCCCACGAGAGATGCTGAGGAGCTCAGGCTCTGTGGCTCCAGGCAGCTGGAGACACACCATTTGGAGGAAGTGTTCTGGCTGTCAAGGTAACTGCTACTCCAGGGACCATTGGAAACAAATGCTGGTGCCATTTGTTCACAGTAACAAAACCTGACCCATAGATGCGGCGCTGCCGCACAGTCTTAAAAATACTTTCACACTTTCAACTCATTTTATTTTTAGAAGAACCATGTTGTGTGAGACAGGTATTATTGCCATTTTGCAGATCAGTAAACTATACCTTTGTCAGAGTAAATAGCTCCCTAAACACACAGCCTGTATGTAGAACAACTGGGGCTAGAGTCCAGGTCCTCTGTCATTTACTCAAGAACCTTGGCATGACATCGGGCTGCCCTTCTGAGGACTAGCCTCTGGCACCCACTTGCCAAAACTGACCTATGTCAATAGGAATGTGTTTGGGTGCAAGGAGAAAAATCTCTACTGCAGGAGCCTAAGGGGTTGGTTTGTTTTACACAACAACAGATCTAAGGGCTGGCAAAGCTGGGCTGCTTCAGCAGCCCAGGGACCAGGCTCTTTCTGTCTTTCCAGGCTTCATCCTCCTTAGCCTACAGGCCTTCAGCCTCACACTTGTCTCCTCTGGGTCACAGGATGGCTGCTATATATCCAACATCACATCCATCTTCTAGGCAGGAAGAAGGAAAATGTGTAAAGGGACAAAAGACACCAAGGATTTTGTCCAAGTGAGATTTCGCCTTTTATTCAGGAAGAGATCGCTCTCCAGAGACTTCTGCATCTTCTTGGCCAGGACTTGACCCCAGGGCAGTAGAGGCTAGGAATCCAGTATTTTATCTTCCCAGCTTCTAGAGTAGAGGCAGGCAAGGGAAGAGGACAGATGATCCACAGCGACTACACAACACCTCTTTCCAGAGGTGCCAGAGTGTGGTGTGAGCCCGGCTCCTGGGTGGAGGTGCCTCTGTCCACACAGCCCAGGACACATCTGTGTCAGCAGCCATGGAGAGAAAGTCTAGCCTGCTGGACACCGGCCTGAAATGCGAGCTCATCCTTGGGGATGAAAGGCTTTAGGCCCAAGGGGCAGCACCCAGCCTGCATCCTGGTGGGCCTGGCAGCCCTGGCGAGGAGCAGCTGTTACACTCAGCCTCCCCCAGGAAGAAGGCTCTTAACTAGATTTCCCATACAGAACTTTGTGGGGGAAGCTCAAACACAACCAGCCCACTCTGGGCTAAATTTGTACTCCAACCAACATGATCACGAATAGTGGGAGCTCAGGGTGACTTGTGTTTGTGACTTGAGCTTCTCGATTGGGTACTCGAGCCCCTTCACCTCCAGGGCCCAAGGCACAAGGGGCCCCAGCTGAGGTCGGGGGAAGTCTGCCCTCTTTATGTAGAGGACACATGGTCTTGCCTGAGCTAAGTGCACCAAGCAGGAAGAAAGAAACCTAGGTTGTAGCCAGTGGTGGATATGGCCAGGGACTTTGAGGAGCCAGACTCTGGGATTGTAGTTCTTGCCCCTAACACTGCATAGAGTCACCTGGGAAATTTCCAAACCAATGCCAACACCTGGACTGCACTGCAGACCTCCCCGTTAAATCAAAACCTCTCCCAGTGGGGCCCAGCTTTGGTAGCTTTGAGAAGCTCCCCTGGTGATTCTAATATTCAGGCGAGACCACTGCCTTGGAGAAAATGGCTCTCCACCCAGCTTGACCATGAACACTAACCTGGTCAGATCAGCTCTGTCTCCTGTTCAAGGACAAGTAAGTGCTGAAGGCAACAGGCCACTCCCACAATCCTATCAGAAATGGGAGGTGTGCTAGACTCTTCCCAGGTTCCTGTAGGCTGCAGATGGGCCTGATGGACATCTGAGCATTAAGAAGTCAGGGCCCACTCTGGGAGGCCGAGACGGGCGGATCGTCCTGAGCTCAGGAGTTCGAGACCAGCCTGAGCAAGAGCGAGACCCCGTCTCTACCAAAAATAGAAAGAAATTAATTGGACAGCTAAAAATATATATAGAAAAAGTTAGCCGGGCATGGTGGTGCATGCCTGTAGTCCCAGCTACTTGGGAGGCTGAGACAGTAGGATTGCTCAGCCCAGGAGTTTGAGGTTG
>RJWJ010048732.1:0-10496 GCA_004363605.1 Indri indri | reverse complement strand
TCTTAAATAACTGATGGGGTACGGACTGCCTCTACTCTAGTCTCTGGTCAAAGTTCAGGCCCTTTACAGTGTCCACAATCTACTTCCATTACTATCCATCCCAGTAAAGCCAGTTACATCAGAAAAAATCTCTCACTAATTTATACCTCATTAAAAAATCAACTAATCACTTGATTTTGATTTGGTGAAAATAAGCACTAACATATAAATGTAGAAATTATATTTTACTTCAGAAAGTTCAAAGAACCACTTTTTAACAAAGGATAATGTTTTCTTTCATACCTAAAACCCAGGGAAGTTCAGTGAGAACAGCCTCTCCAATTTGCCCTGAGATTTGCTGAGGTGTTGGTGATGATTCTGTTCTCCCTGATGAGAATTAGTTCTAGAAGGTCACATAATGCCCCAACTGTGTGCTAAGTTTCTTTGTTCACAATCAATCATGTCCAACCCACAAAAATTAACTCATATGCATTCAAAAACTGCCATAGCGAGTGAGGACAAATGATCTATTATCTATTCAGGCCCTCAATGGGTTGTCTTAACACCCACCCAAATTAGTGAGGGCCATCTTCTTTCTCAGTCACCAATTCAAATACTGATCTCTCCCAGAAATACCCTTACAGACACATCCAGAAGTAATATTTTACCAGCAATATGGGCCTCCTTTAGCCCAGTCAGGTTAACATATAAAATTAACCATTGCATAATATTTCCCTGAGAATTTTATTTACAAGCATTATCGCAAAATAGAATTAAGTCTGGGTTGTCTGCAGAGGTATCTAACAGGTCTTTTTCCAGGTTTGAGACCATTTCTACAGTTGAAAGACAATCATGGAATAGAATGAGGCTCTTCTTCAACAAAGAGGTGTGATAGGTGTTTAGAGTGTTACAATAATGTAAGATGATGGAGGAATTGGCTAATCTAGGGCCTGTTCATAGGTAGCCTGTCATTGTTTAGGGAGGTGCTGTATTTTATGGTCTTCTAAGAGAGCTGACTTAGTATAAGAAACAAGGAGGTGAGTGGAAGAGCCGAGTGTAAAGGTACTGGCTTTGTCAATTTGGATGGCAGACATACCAGATGGCACAGGGTCTAATTGACAGAAGAAATATGCTACAGACAGATTAATTAACAGGATGTATTACTAGGATTCTCCAGGAAAAAAAAAAAATATATATATATATATGTATATACATGTATGTTTATTTATTTATTTATTTATTTAGAGAGATTTATTATAAGAAATTGGCTCATGGAATTATAAAGACTGATAAGTCTCAAGATCTGCAGTTGGCAAGCTGTACTTCCAGGCTGAAGGCAGGAAAAACCTGAAGTTCCAGCTTGAAGGCAGCCAGGCAGGAGGAATTCCCTGTTATTCAAGGATGGGTGAGACTTTGTTCTATTCAGACCTTCAGCTGAGTGGATGAGGCCCACCCACATTAGGGAAGGCAATCTTCTTTATTCAGTCAATTGACTTAAATGTTAAACTCATGCCAAAATACCCTCATACTCCCACAGAAACACCCAGAATAATGTTTGATCAAATAGCTGGGCACCTTGTGGCACTGTTGACACATAAAATTACCTATCACACAGAAGAAAAGTTTAATTTATGTGCATGTGGGAACACTCCATAAGAAGTGACTCCCTGAACAGCCAGGGGTAAGGGTTTATATATACCAGCTTTACAAAAGGTGGGCCTTTAGTATAGAAACTTCTATTGTGCTCTTGGGCTCATTTGCAGAATTTTTCATCCTGTGCTGATTGACAGTCTTCTTTCTGGCCAGAAGCTCCCCAAAAGGGTAATTTATGGCAGTTGAACTCACAACCCAGTGCTAAGGGTCCATCTTTGGGCAAACAAAAAACTCTCGGAGGAAGATTCATGGCAGCTGAACCCAATAAGAAAAGAGGCTTTGCTTAAGTCAGTAAAAGGAAGTGGAGATAAAATGTCCCTGTGGCTGCTGTTTGTTCAGATGTCTTCAGTTTAAAGTAATTAATCCTTATACTATTCTGGTGTGTTTTATGGGGGGGCTGGGGGGGGCTTCAGTAGCAAATATACTCACCTGTTTATATTTATGTAAATAATCTGGTGCTGCTTTTTTAAAAAAAAGAAAATTTTATTATTGGTAAAAATTTAGTACTTTTAACTTGCATTTATTATGAACTAAGGCATTTTGGTTCAACTAACATATGCCTCTGTTCATATCCAGACATGCATAATACATTATTTTTTAATTGTTCAGATGCCTGTACAATACTTTTGTCTGAAAAATTGGTGTGTTCCTTAGACCAGAGATTCTTAAATTAGTAAATCTGTTGCTTTAAGATTCAATTCAAATCTTCTGGGCTTAAAACCCTTTCCCCAGGTGGTGGCAAAGCTCATGTCACAGGATTTTGGATGCAAATCAGACCAGCCATTTGCCCCAACTTCTATCCTCTGAACATGTGCACACAAGTAAAATCTGGTTCAATTAAATATCATATTCAGAAAATAATGATATAAGAAGCTCCAAAAGGTCAGCCTGTGGGTTGTACATGAAAACAGAAGAGAGGCCATTACTTTGATGAAAATCTCAAGCCTGTCCCTCTGGTACCACCTCCGCCTTCTACCCACAGACCACCCAGCTGCCTGGACATCAGCTTATTCCCCCTCCCAACGCCCATCAAAGTAGAACTTAGTTATTCTCATCCACTGTACCCCAGGAGTAATTGGGAACCAAATGAAAGAATTCATGCAAAAAACCATAATGTACTTTTCTGAAGAACACTGCAGATAAATTCACTGAACTGCTTCAAAGAACTAAATTTTCAGATAATAGCAGGAAAAAAACATGAATCAAACTTTCTTTGCTTACTGCTGGAGATGGTCATTACTTGATTTTGGGAGTAGGAATGAATGAATGAATAATGAGTGAGGGATTAAAGCTGTAAGAGGTTAATACTCAGAATAACTACTATTTATTCAGGCTACTTAATGCCAGGCATTAGTCCTGAGAATGACACCATAGAGATGAGGAAGCTGAAGTTCAGTTGCCCAAAAATACAAATGTTTTTTCAGAAAAGAAAAGCTAGAATATAAATCTTGTGAAACTTGTTCTAGTGACCTTAGTACATTACCACACTGGTGGTACTAAAGATTTATTTACAAGACACTTAACTGGGCAATGTTTTTGAATGGAAATTTGTTTAATAGATATGATTACCTTTTGCAAGAATTGATTTCATTGTCACTTCTAGGTATAAAGCTACGCCTGCTAGTCAATGTGACTGAGAATGAAGCTCTGTTTAAAGGCTCTGCCTTAGCTTAGTGTAAATTTCAAATCTATTAAATTTACTTTGGGTAAATTAAACAGAGGCATTCCTATAATATTCTGTGCAAAAGAACCATTTTATAATAAGACTGCTTTTTTGTTTTGTGATCACCTAATCATCCTATTTCGGTTCCATATTTTTCCAAGTTTCAATAGTGTTTTCTCTATATAATATGCACAATTTAGGAAATACAAACACAGAATTTTAGAAGAACTGGTAGCATGTGTATTGTTTTAAGCAGAAAGGCATCAGTGTTAGGTCTGGAGGAGGGTAAACAAGTGGCAAGGCAGTGCCTAAGGTCAGAGAGCAGCAACCGAATTGTAGCTAGGAAGCAAACTGTGGCTAGGAACTGTTCCCTGGTAGGAACATACATAGTAATAAGTTCCTAGTGACCTTTAACTGACCTAGAGTTATTACCATCTGATTAGCATGGCATGGGTGGAGCTTTGTGAAGAATTCTGGGGAAGACACGTGCAGAAAGGGAACTATTATATAACAAAGCTGGTATATAATCGGTTATATAACCAGTTATATAACCTCGACCTGTCAATCACCCCAAAGGCAGAAACGGCAACCAATCCTGCCAGGGGAAAGGCTGGACAAAGTAGTGAACTTATAAAAGGCAGTGTGTGTGCTCATACTTCAGGGTCTTTCTCCACTCATGGAGACTGACCCGTTCCACTCTCCTTGGAGTGTATTTTCACTTGTGTAGCTTCTTTCTTTACTTGCAGTCTTTCTTTTATGTGATAAAATGTATAAAATTGCTCTGTGTTTGTGACCACTCCGTCATGCACTCAACTTGATACCAGTACTCATTCTTGACGCTGGGCACCGAGGGACCAGGGAACATCCACAAAGATGAACCTAACATCAGTAGCAAAACCAAACAAAGCAAAAAAAACAAAAAACCCAGAACTTAAATGCATTCTAAATGCACAAAAACTACCACTTACAAAAATGAATGATAACAAATGCTACGGTCTTAAAAATTTTTAAGTACTTCACTTTTTAAATTTTTGCTTGATTAAATTTTTGTCACTTGCTTAAAGAAATCTGAAATTCGAGGCATGACTGTTTTGAAATTTGAAAGAAAGGCAGGGCTGTTGCCCAGAGAGTGTGACCAACTTCCTGACAAGAGGCCTTATGAAGTGGCATTGTCAAACTGAGCATGGTTCAACATCAAGCCCTCAATTTCGAAATTCAGAAACCTGATTATATTTGCCCACCTCTTATGGATAGCCTCATAGTACATAGTCTCATTTAAAGACCAATCCCCATCTCATCATGATGCACATATATCACAACTATTTTACCGAAAGGATACAGCTTCCTTAGGTCACGGATGTTTGAGGTAGCTAAATGTACATGAGCCAAGCTGAGCCAATCTTCCTCGACATCTTCCACTCCTGACCAACAGTGATTAGTCAGGATTGGCACCCAATCCAAGGTGGGTCAATCAATAGTCATGTTTTCATATTGTGGCTAAGTAAAACAAATGAAATCCTACAGAATAGATTAACATAGATATGCAAGGAAAGCAGAAACAAAAGGAAGTAATAAAATCCTGATTCAAAAATCTTCCTATGATGCAGTAATTTTACAATAAATTCCCCTTTTTTGCTTAGGGCTTTGATCCAACTTCTAAATAATACTCTCCTCAAATTCAGACTTTTTTTGTAAAGATCATAGATCTAGCTGGTAACGATCTCTGTGTTAAAAGCTGAGTTCTGTCACTTCCAATCTGTTACTCTGTGTAAGTTGCTTAATATTTCTTGTTTGGGTTTTCTCTTTAGAAATATTACAGTAATTTACATTTCTACCTGCTGTATATGAGACAGCTTACTTTTCAACAATCTTACCCTCACTAGGTATTTAATCTCTTTAATCTTCACCAAACACCAATTCAATAAGCCAAGTATGTTATTAAGTATGGAATGTCCGATTTCCTTAAGTACCAGCTTATATAGTTTAACAGCTGATATATCTGAACTATCACTTTGACACTTCTTGTTTTATTTTTGTTGTGAAAGTACATCATCAGTCTTCCAAAGGCATATTTTGGCTTGTGATTATCTTTCAAAAAAAATTTTTAGAGCAATTTTTGTGAAATGATGGATAAGTCAAAAATTTGTGTTCTTTTTGAATATGAGTTCTGGAATATGTAGGGTAGACAGCTTGAAATATGAATGAAGTGTTTGGGAAGGATGTGGCTAATGAACTTACAATATATCGATGGTTTGTGAAGTTCCATTCTGGTGATTTTAATCGTGAAAATGAGCCACGTGAGCGACCTGAGACCAAGTTGGATAATGATGAGCTAAAAGCTGTAGTAGAAGCGAATCCATCTCAACCTATGTGTGAATTAACAACAAGATTTGACTTTTACTATTCCAGCAATATTGGACAATTTGAAACAAATCGGCAAGGTAAAGAAGCTGGATAGATGGGTTCCGCATCAATTAAATAACTGTTAGAAGAGAAATCGTCTGGGAGCTTGTCTTTCTTTGCTGTCACACCATAAAGGCGAACCATTTCCATGCTGTATTGTGACGTGTGATGAAAAATGGATTCTTTTTGACAATTGTGAGTGTTTGGCACAATGGTTCAATAAAGATGGAGTGCCAAAACACAGTCCAAAATCGTGTATTTACCAAAAAAAGCTGATAGTATCTGTTTGGTGGTCCAGCACTGGTATTATCCATTAGAGCTTCATGAAACCTGGTCAACTGATTACAGCAGATGTCTACTGCAACCAACTGGAAGAAATGGTGAGGATGCTTGTGATTTAGCAAAGATCGGTTAATAGAGACAGGCCAATCCTCTTGCAAGGTATGCTTGATCATATGTCACACAAACAACACCGCTGAAACTACAGAAGCTGGACTTGGAAACTGTCTGTCATCCACCGTATTCACCAGACCTTGTGCCAACTGACTACCACTTCTTCCAGGCTTTTGACCACTTCTTGCAGGGAAAAATGTTCAATTCTCAACAAGCTGTGGAAAACTCCTTTTGTGATTTCATCGCCACTCACTCTCCAGGCCGCTTCACTGCTGCAATAAACAAGCTACTGTTACTGTGATAAAACCATGTGGATGGTTCAGGCGCATACTTTGATTAATTGTACTGCTTCTTGTATGCTTACTTGTACTGCTTCTTACATTTTTTAATCGAATTTGGACATTTCATATTTAATAGCTAATATTTTTTGTTGATGTTTGAATTTTTATATATTTCATTATAAATTAAATTTATGAGGAAAAAGAAGGTTGAAACTTTTTTCTTACTTATTGTTCATTTCCTGATCTATGTGAATTAAGTTCTTTGTCCGTTCTTTCTATTGGGGGCCCATATTTTTCTCAACTATTTTTAAGAGGTCCTTATATAGAAGAAGTTATAACCATTGCCATTTATCATTGTTGCAAATAAACTTTCCCTGTTTGTCATTTGATTTTAATTTTGCTTAGATATCTTTGAACTGGAGAATTTACAGTTTGTACTCAAGTCTATTTTCTACATCTTGGTGCATGACATGCGTGACTTTCTCAGGAAGGCTTTTTCAGTATTAAATTATGTGACTATTTCTAGCATTTCCTCTGGCATGTTATTTCACTTTTAACATTTAGATGTATAATCTATCTAGAACTAACATTATTGTGTGATAATAAGTTAAGGATCTATCCTTATTTATCCTCCAAAAGGTTAAAATGACTCTTCTGTCATATAATTTCTTACTTGTATGTGCTTCTGTACTTTTTATTCTATTCTATTGACCTGTATGGTTTTGCAACAATACTACATTGTTTTAATTACTCTGGATTCACAATATAATGTATTATTTTCATGGGCTTTTGTGTCTCCATAAGACATATTGTGAATCCAAAGTAATTAAAACAATGCAGTATTGTTGTTATTGCACTTAAAATTTGTTTTTCTGCTTGTTTTATTTTGTTAATGTAAAATATTTTATATTTAAGAGCTTCATAGCAATAATTTTAAAAAGAACCTAGCAAAATAATCACGTTGAAGGGTTAATTTTGCTTTAAATTAATTTCCCCTCTTTTCTAATCTAAGCTAAGAGATATACAGAACTATTGTATTGACAACTTATTTTAAAAATATGTATGGAAAGGCTGCCCTCTTGTGACAATATAATTTATATTTTGTGACAATATAACTTACAATTAAGTAGCTTTAAGTAGACTTTATTTTGGGCGAAAAGGATAAAACAATAACTACTTTTGAAAATTTATGTGGATATATTATTAGAAATAAATAACAAAGGAAAGTGAGCAATCCAAATTGCTTTCTTTTTTCTTTTCTCATTTTTTTCTTCTCTCTCTCATCTTTGTTCAAATGATAGCTCTTATAACATGGAAATTTTTTAATCAAATTATTTCCCAATTATAAAGGTGTTAACACTATTTTCATGGTATTGACACATAATACTTTAAAAAGCAATAAACATTGCACAGTCTTTGAACATCTATATCTATGTTGGAGAAGTGTTTCACCATGGAGAGAGCTTCCTTGGAGTAGCTCTAGATAGAAACCAGGAAGAGAATACTCTGAAATTCATATAACATGACCTTTGGCTAAAAAGTGGAAATACTCAGTGTTAGTAGAGAAAGTCCAGGTACTATACTTATTACAGGTGCACATGCATATAGCAATTGTGTCTTAAGTGAACATGTGCATGAAAGTTCTGGAATTTGAAAGTAGAGGAGAAACCGTATTAAGCAGCATATGACAGAGTTTTCTGTACTTTCTAGGCTGCTAAGTTCATGAACGTCAGAAACATCCATTACAGTTTCAAATGAGAAATCTGCTGAGGAAGTTTTTATTTTTTTTTTCTAGCTGAAACAAACATGGAGGCAGGAAGTTTTTGTAGGTCTCCTATGGACTGAATATTTGTGTCCCCCCAAAATTCATATGTTGAAGCCCCCAGGGTGATGTTATTTGGAAGTGAGGCCTTTGGAAGGTAATTAGGTCATGAGAATGGAGCCCCTATGAATGGGATTAGTATCCTTATAAAAAGAGACACAAGAGAGTTTGTCTCCTCTCTCTCTGCTCTCTGCCATGTGAGAATGTGACAAGACTGTCATCTGCAAACCAGGAAGCAGGCTCTCACCAGATACCACCAGGTCTTACAGCACCTTGATCTTGGATTTCCCAGGCTTCAGAATGATGAGAATAAACATTTATTATTTAAGCCACCCAGACTGTGGTGTATTTGTTATAGAAGCCTAAACTGACTAAGACAAGGTCTAAGTAATTCAGCAACAAAGGGTAGAAGCAGCAGGGATAAAAATTCCTTCCGCTATGTGGAGCCCACAGTACTTGACAAATCTCCCCTTTTGTGCAGCAATGAAGTTCCGGTAAATGAAAATCAAGAGCATTTTCCAGATTGCAAATATAGGCTTTCACCTTTGCAAATGTCCACACTTTGTAAGACGATAGCAATGTTTCAATTGCCACTCTTAGGAAAAGCAGAGAACACGTTTAGGTGGGTTTTCCCAAGAAATATAGTAAATGCATGCACCAAAATAATTCTCTTATCAGGGGACATCTCTAAATAGTTTAAATTTGCAATTCATATATCTATACAATGAGCATTGACTTCTTGGCATTAAATAAACAGCATGAACATTCTGTCAGAGCTGAAACCAGCATACTTTCCATCTACTCCTCTTAAACTCATTTACAACTAAATCTCTTGCAATAGACATGGCAATGCTAAATAATTAGGTTCTGAATAACAGAACTCATGAATAGGAATTGGCTTTTTACTAAATTTGCTGAGAGGGCAGCACTGTAATATTCATGAGGATCCTATTAACTCTGAACTTTTTAACAAATTGTATCCAAAATATGGAATCAACCTAAGTGCCCATAAATGGATGAATGGATGAATAAAATGTGATAGAATACTATTCGGCCTTGAGAAGAAAGAAATCATGTCATTCAGAACAACATCGATGAACCCAGAAACCATTATACTAAATGAAATAAGTCAGACACAGAAATAAAAATTCGATTTGGTCTCACTTCTGTGTGGAATCCAAATGTTTAACACATAGATGCAGAGAGTAGGAGGGTGGTTACCAGGTGTCGGGGTATGGGGGTGGGGAGGGGAGGAGAAATGGGGAGATGTTGGTCAAAGTGTACAAGGTTTCAATTAGGAGGAGTAGTTCTGGAGACATATCATACAACATGGTGACTACAGTTAATAATAATGTACTGTATACTTGAAAATTGCTTAGAGAGTAAATTGTAAATGTTCTTACCACCAAAAAAATAGGTGTATGTTGTAATAGAGATATTAATTGCCTTAACTTAATCATTCCATAATGTATATGTTAAAACATCACATTGTACCCCATAAATACATGCAATTTAAAAAAAAATAGCAGAAATTGAGGCTTGGGCTGAGTTAACCTACCTCTAAGGAATTATACACATTTTTGGTGATTTTGTAATGTGTCAACTTAGTTAAATTGGAACTAAATTTTCCAGAATTCTCTTCCCTGTAATCTCAAGTTCTAGAGTCACTCACATGAGAATCAATATTGAGAAGGCAGCCCAGAAGCAGCTGCCATTAGGCTGTAGATTTCTGTGTAGGGCATCAGACACTGTTGCAGCTCACATATTTTGTTACTGATCTATTGGCATGAGGCAGCAGCCAAAGCCACAGTCCCTCCGTATCCCCCGAATCTCCTAGTTGAGCTTTTCTGAGTCCGGAGGTAGGCATGTGTACAGTTCTGTAGTGATGGCAGCAGCTACTTGCACAAGTCACCCACATTATCACGGTTGGACATACTGAGAAGTAGATATGGGTTCCAGTTTGTCCCAGGTCACCCTCCTTCACATCCATCGTTCCTTTTCCTACTCTGGCTCCATTGATCTACAGCAACTAACTTCAGGTTCACTGCCAGATGAAGTGGTACCATTCTTCTACAGACTTCTTCACCAGGTCCCACAACTGTATAAACCTACCCTATAATAAATCCCTATTCCTTATCACTCATGGTAGTTCTTCTTCCCTGGTTGTATACAATAAAAGTTTGGTACCTGGAATAGAGGTACTGCCACAATAAAAACCTGAAACAGGTGACATTGTCTCTGGGACAAGATGGCAGGAAGAAGGTGGAAAGGGCTTGAGGAGACAGTGAGGATGTGGAAAATA
>RJWJ010048731.1:0-10496 GCA_004363605.1 Indri indri | reverse complement strand
GGTCCTCAGATTGGTATTTTCCATTTCAGTAGATCCAGGATGGGCTCAAGAATCTGTAATTTTTTTCTCAATTCCTTCACTAATTCCCCTGTAAGGTAAAATTTCAGGACCACTAGGCCAGCTGCCTTCTTTCTGACATACAGATTCTGTGCTTCTATGTAACATGGAATCCCTCATCTCTGATTTACTGACATCCCATCATTCTTGATTTAAAAAAAAATAAAAAGGATAAATTTTGCCATCCAAATTTAAAGCAAGAAAACAGGCATTCAGAGAGAATGTGAAAGTTGCTCAAGGTCACCAACAGACTGCCTCCATCAGCAGTAGAGCCCAGGAGTTTTAACTCAGACACCACGAGCTGATGCTGTCCTGTAGAATAAGCTGCAAAAGGAGAACTGTGACCCTGAATGACTCAGCCACTGCCCTGCAAGGTGAAAGTCGATTAATGTCTGTGCACCATCTCTCCATCCATGACATGACAGTGATAATGCTTGCCTCCATTTCAGGCGACAGAGATGCTTATAAAACCCCAAAAGGATAAAAGTTTTATGGGAAGACAGAACTGCCTTTTTAAAATAACTCAGACATGATATTCCCTCTTAAGTGGCCACATTGAATAAAATTTCCATTTAGATCCAGCATGGTCATATGAAATATGAGAGCACTGATATCTTAAACCCCTGTTCATATAACTTGGGCTGGATGGGTAACTTCACTCGGTGTGGCTACTTTAATTTATAATTTATTAGAAACAGCCTAATACCAAGATACAACTTTCTGTGGTCACTAGGTTCTCTTAGTCTCCAGCAAACCCAAAACCCAATTATAGACTTTGGAATAAGGAAGATGCCTCCATGGGAAAAGTCATAAACTTTTTTAGCTACAAACATTGGACTCTAGGGCCTGGAAGCTGAAGAGCTGGCTGAAGAACCTTGCTTAGTGACCCAAAGAATGTTCCTGGAATCATCACAGACCCCTCAGAAAACCTCTATGTTAACTAAGTCTTACACCATCTTGTCCCAACTCACACTAATCTGTGAGCTAGTGGGAAACAGTTCTGTTCAGTAGAATGCATTAGATAAGACTGAGAGCTCAAGAAAGCCTTGAATAAAATTCCACTAAGACGTGTGGGATTTCAATGGCTACCATCTCTTGGGATTGCAGATCCTGTAATGCTAAGATTGTTTTGCAGTGGATTGTGTTCCTCCATCTCCATGCATGTTATGCTCATACTCAGAGTTCCCTACAGTTTCCCCATCAGTCTTCGGGATGGGAAGCTCTCACCAATTTTCACACACATGCAGTGGGGGAAAGAGAGAGCAATATAGGGGAAGAATAGAAACATCAGAAAAAAGGGAGCACTAGGACAGACCAGAGAAAGAAGTAGACACACAAGTTGAACAAACTCATGTGCAGAAACCAGAGAAGCAAATGTAAAAACAGAGAAGGGAGGCTGAGCACAGTGGCTCATGCTTGTAAACCCAACACGTTGGGAGGCTGAGGCAGGAGGATCACTTGAGGCCAGGAGTCAGAGACCAGCCTGGGCAACATAGCAAGACCTTGTCTCTACAAAAATTTTTAATAAAATTAGGCAGGTGTGGTATACCACACCTATAGTCCCAGATACTTGGGAGGCTGAGGCAGGAGGATCACTTGAGCCCAGGAGTTTGAGGTTGTAGCGAGCTATGATTGCACCACTGCACTCCAGCCTGAGCAAGAGGATGAAACCCAGTCTCAAAAAAAAAAAAAAAAAGAAAAGAAAAGAAAAGAAAAAGAAAAACAGAAAAGGGGAGAAAAAGAAAAGGAAAAAAGGGGATAATAAGGTATCTACCTTAAAGGTAGACAGTAAATGAAAGAAAGAGTTCTCAATTCCAGATTGTCTTGAGTTGAGGCAGTAAGAATAGTGCTAAGGGGTGATGGGTTTGTTGACTGCGAAAAAGAGGAAAGTCATGTTGTCCCACGTGCTGACTGCACCAAGGCAGCGCTGGGACTAGGAAGCTGCAGCAGTCCAGGCCCAAGTGAGGTCAGGCAAACCTGATAGACTGAAATCACATGGCAGTGTGGCTGTACAGAAGGTACCTGACGTTCTGGTTTCCACGTCCACAGGAAGTGTGGGGCCAAAGCCTGTCCCACGTCAGTCTTGGGGAGGACAGAAATTCCCAGTGGGCCAAAGAAATGAGTTCCCTCCCACCGAGTGGACTGAAAACTTGAGGGGATCCCAATTCTGTCCAACCTACTGTGTGCACTCCAAATGAAAGTCTTCTGGGACTGGCGTGCAGAGTAAGTTTCTCAGAGTGTTAAAACCAGACCATGCGCCTGTGCTGTCTGGAAAGCCTCAGAGTCTCTGGGAGGAAGTTGAGGCTAGGGGGAAGCCACAAGTTGCCACTTATCTTAGTCAGCTTTGGCTCCTATAACAAATGACATAGACTATGTGGTTAATTCATTGACTGCCACACCAGAAAAATTTTTTTCCTTGGGGCCATGGTGTTTTATTACGAAAATAGAATAAAAATGTCAAAAATGAAACCATTCTTTCTAATTTAATGAAAAATTTGTTATTTTTTCTTGTTTTCTGTGGGTGAGTTACATGCAACTTGAAAAATAGTTCACATGGCTCAAGGTAAAGAGACATGCGAGTTACATAAGCTTCATGAGGCCCCAGGCTCAAAACTAGCATGAGTTAAATACAGCTTACATGGAAATTAGTGTGTTAAACAATAGAAGTTTATTGCTCACAGTTCTGGAGGCTGGAGGTCCAAGATCAAGGCACTGAAAGATTCTGTTCCTTGTGAGAGCCCTCTTCCTGGTTTGCAGACAGCCGTATCTTCCCATGGCTGAGAGAGAGAGATCTCCCTCATGTCTCTTCATATGAGGGCACTAACACTATTTATGAGGGCTCCACCCTCATGACCAAATCATTTCCCAGAGGTCTCACCACCAAATATCATCACGCTGGGGATTAAGGTTTTCATATATGGATAGTGGAGGCAGCAGACACGAACATTCTGTTCATAGCACCACTAGTATTTATTTTTATCTTTTTTTTAATTATGAAAAAATGTCAACCTACAGAAAAGTACAACATGAACCAGAGTTTCCACCATGCAGATGTAACAAATGATATGTTGCCATATTAGCTTTGCATCTTTATTCTAAATGTTATATTTACATTTGAACCTTGTCTGATCCTTCCCTGATCCTATTTCCTGAGAAGTAACTGCAATTGTGAAATTGGTGTTTATCCTTTAAAATCCACTTTAAATTTTTACAACATATGTATGTATCCATGAACAATATTTGCCATTGTTTGGATTTTTTTTCTTTATTCTTTTTTTTTTTTTTTTTTTTTTTTTTTTTTTTTTTTTTTTTTTTTTTTTTTTTTTTTTTTTTTTTTTTTTTTAAGACTAGTCAAGTGCAGTAGTGAGAAGCAGGAAAGAGTAGAACAAGCAGTTCTATCTGTACCTGACGGGGAACAATCAATTGAGATAGCTCAGTATCTTCAGAGCAGCCTGTTTGGAGGTGTTTTTTAAATTTGCATGAAAGGTAGTACATATGATCCTGAAACTCGCTTTTTTTTAATTCAAACATTCTGTTTTTGAGATTCATCCATATTGCTACATGTAGGTCTAACTCATTCATTTAATTGTTGTATGCTCTTCCCTTATCTGACTAGCCCTCAATTTATTTATTCTTCTTCTTCTGACAGACTTTCGGTTTTCATTTTTTGCTGTTACAACACTGTAATGAAATCCTTGTGAGAGTTTCTCTAGGGTATATTCCTGGTGATAGGGTACATATATCTTCAACTTCCACAGATATTACCAAACTGTCCCCCTAATGGCTCTCCCAATTTCTGCTCCCCAGCAATGTGTGAAGTTTACCTTTTCCCCACATTCTCACTAACATTGTTGACTTTTAATTTTCATTAATCCGATGAGTGTAAGCTAACATCTCTTTCTCTTTTTTTGTGGTTGTGGGGGACTGAGTCTCACTCTGTCACCCAGCTGGAGTGCAGTGGCATAATCACAGCTCATTGTAACCTAAAAGTCCTGAGCTCCCATGATCCTCCTGCCTCAGCCTCTTGAGTAGCTGGGACTACAGGCAAGCGCTGCCACCCACCTAATTTTTTTTTTTTTCATTTTTTTAGAGACAGAGTCTTGCTATGTTGCCCAGCTGGTCTCAAACTCCTGGCCTCATGCTGTCCTTCCACCTCAGCTTCCTGATCTGCTGCAATTATAGGCATGAGCCACAACACATGGCTAACATTTTTATTTTAATTTGCATTTTCATGATTACTGGTAAGACTGACCATCTTTGCACATTTTTTCCTCTTCAGATCAGTCTCTTCTGGGAATTTCCTCTTTGTAATCTTTTCCTGTTTTTCGTTTTTTTGGTCAGTAGGTTGTTTCTCAATTATTTGTGGGAGTTCTTCGTGTTCTTTGTATAACCCTTTGTTGGTTGTGTATAAATGCACAGTATTCTCCCAAATGTAATTTGTATTTTAACTCTGTTTTTGGGTGTCTTTTATCATTCAAAAATTTTGTTTTTGTTTTTTAATATAGTCAAATGTATCAACTTTTCCTTTATGGTTGTAGTTTCTGTGTTTTGTATAGAAATTCTTCCTTACCCTGAATGATAGTCTCCTATAATTCATTTTAGAGTTTTGCTTTTCATATTTAGAGCTTTAATTATTCTAGAATGTATTTTCGTATACAATAGATTGTAGACATACAATTTAATTTTTTCTCACATAGTAGATATCCTGTTGCCACAGCAACGTTTATTGAATAGTCCATCATTTTCCCTGCTGATTTGTAATGCCTCTCCTATCGTATATCATGCTTTCATGTAAGTTTGGGTGTCTTTGTGGGCTCTCTATTCTTTTCTATTAGTCTTTCTGCTTTACCCCTTCTCGAGTATCATACTGTTTTTGATTAAATAGCTGTGTAATGAGTCTTGATATCTGCCAGGGCAAATTCCCTCCTGTCTCCTCCCCTTTTCTTCTATTTTTTCAGAATTCTTTTAGTTTATTCTTGGCCTCTTCATATTCCAAGTTAATTTTTGGATTAGCCTGTAAATGTCTATGAAATGCCTGTTTGGGATTGTGTTAGTTAGGGGTTGATCAGAAGCACAGAACCACTGTGAGTGATATAGAATAGAGGATTTATTATAGCACTAGGACTTCATACAGTTGTGGGAGGTAGTTAAGCATTTTCTGCAAGGCTGTTGATTCTGAGTCTGGTGTCAGACCTGAAGTCAGCAGGGCCGCCAGTAGGGAAAGAAGGTGACTGGTAAACAGCAGGAATGATTAGGAACCCACAAGGGTAAGCCCATGTCTATCTCTCAGGTCCCCCAACCTCAGTGATACGGCTGACTGGCAGGACACGCTGGCACCCTTAATCATAGAGCTGCCACACAGCCGGTCCAGCTGCTATTGCATGAGCTGCAACAGAGGCTGGCTGCAACAGATTCTGACCTTCAGAGCATGAAAAATGGCTACTGTCTCGCCTCCACCTTCCACTGCCTGCACGATTTTTTCTTATGGCTCACCCTAACCCATGACCATTCCTTAAAGGGACATCTGGGTAACAAAGTTCCTGCATAGCTAAGTTGACACTGTCCAAAGCTATCTCAGAGATTTTATTTAGAATGGATTAATTTAGACTAATTTGCATCTTTAAAATAGTGAATCATTGCGTCTACAAAACCAGTTTGTCTCTTCTTTTATTCAGATCTTTCTTTAGGATGCTTGAAATGTTTTATGCATTTTTCCAAAACAGTCTTGCACATATTTTAATAATTAGGTACCCAAAAATATTTGCTTGATATTTTGAATGAAATCTTTTCAAATTGCTGTCTTAGTCTGTTTTGTGTTGCTATAACAAAATACATGAGACTGGGTAATTTACAAAGAAAAATAATTTATTTGGCCCATGATTCTGGAGGCCAGGAAGTCCAGGATTGGGTAGCCCATCTGGTGAGGGTCTTCTGCTGCTTCAACTCATCATGGAAAGTGGGAGGGGAAGTGGGCATGAGCAAAGAGACCAAAATGAGAGGGAGCCACCTGCTCTCGCTCTGGCTCTCTAGTAACTAATCCAGCCTGGAGAGATGGTTAATCTATCCATGAGGTATCCACACCCATGACCCAAACGCCTTCCACTAGGTCCCATCTCCCAGCACTGCCACATTGGGAATCAAATTCCAACCTGAGTTTTGGCAGGGACAAACCACATGGAAACCATAGCAATTACATAGTCTGATGGATTATTAATCATTTATAAAAAAAGTTTTGATTTCGGTAAATCTGTTGAAAGTATACCTACTACTATTCTGAACTATTACCAGTTGTTAATTGTTTGTGTGTTTGGATTTTTCCATTTAGACAATCCTGTCCTCTGCAATGTTGAAGATTTTCCTCTTCCCTCCCAATCCTATAGCTTTTGTTTGTTTTTCTTGTCTTACTGCATTAGCTAGAATTTCTTCTACAATCTTGATTAGTAGTGGTAAAAGGACCATTTTTGTCTTGTTTCTGACTATAATGATAAAACTTCTAGAATTTCACCATTAAGTGTCACATTTTTTATAGGTTTTTGGAAACTAGATATTAGTGTAAAAATTTTTTCTTCTATTCCTAATTTAAGTCTTTTCTTATGAGTAAATTTTAAATTCTAACTAATGTTTTCTCTTCCTCTATTAGGATAATTATGTACTTTTTCTCCTCTATGCGAATTGTTGGTAGCTAGCCTCTGATACATCCCCAATAATCCCTGTCTCCTGGTATCCACACCTTTCTGTAATCCCCCCAACCCCACTAGTGTGGGTTGGACCCAGTGACTCACTTCTATTGATAATGTGGCAGAAGTGATGGTATGTCATTTCTGAGATTCGGTTTAAAAAGATTTTTCTTGGCTTATGAAGTGAATTAGTTTTCTGTATTTTGCTCTTCTATGAACAGTTTGTACAAAAGGAATGATCTATTTCTTAAGATTTAACAAAATTGGCCTATAAAATTATCCAGGTCAAGTGTCAACAAAGTGATGATTTTTTAAATTACCAAGCCAGTGTCTTAATAATTATTCTTAACTGACTTTTGATGTGTTTTATTTTTCTAGACTATTGCCCATTCTGTCAAAGTTTTAAAATTTAGCATCATAAACTGGTTCATATTCATCACTTGTGCATTTTTTATATCTGTAAATATCTATAGTAATGATCTTAATATTGTTTATTTATCCTTTTCTCTTTGATCTCTGGATTAACATTGCCAGAAATTTGACAATTTTTTTAAACTTTAAAAAAAAATCAGCCTTTGCTTTGCTGAGACACTCTATTGTTTCTTAGTTTTCTATTTTACTTCATTTTAGTTTTATCATTATTATTTTCTTCATTCTACTTCTTTTAGATTTACCCTTGTATTCTCTCTTTACCTTCTCAAGTACAATACTTAACTATTTTGTTTTCACTCTTTCTTCTTATCTAATAAATGTGTCGAATGCTGTAAATTTCATCTTAAGTTTTATGTTAACTATATTCCACGAGTTTTGATGTGCCAGTGCTTTTATTGATATTCAATTCTAAATAGTCTGTAATTTCTATTGTGACTTCCTTTTTAGCATGAGAATTATTGAAGGTAAGTTTTCTGTTTCCAAACATTTGGAGTTTAAAATATTTTTCTTAAGATTGTTAATGTCTGATATAAATGTATCACAATTAGAAAACATGTTCTATATAATTATTTAAAAGTTAAGAGTTTTTTGTGATGTATAACAATCTTTTTTATTTAATTTCAATGTGTGCTTGAAAAGAATATATATTCTTATTTGTTTAGTGCAGAGTATATTTTACTTTTGTTTTATCTGCACAATCTATCTGATTCTAAGAGACGTATGTTAAATTTTCCACTATAATCACGCATATGTTAGTGCGCAGTATTACTTACTACATGTTTCTCATTCCACTTTGCCTTAAACTTGTTTTTTCTGAAGGTCATCCTTTAACTAGGGTCTGTGGGTGGTAAGCTTTCTTAATCTTTCTATGTATGAATATATCATATTTTATCCTTGCTTCATTTTCGCACTATATATATATTCCAACCAAAGATTCATGTCTTTCTACAAATCTGTAATATTATCAGTCATTATCTTTTCAACTATTGCTTCTCTGGCTTTCCCACTATTAACTTCTAGAAATCCTACTATATGTATGTAGGATCCTCTCAATCTGTATTCTATGGCTCATAACTTTAATTTGGTATGTTTCACTTTTTTATCTCACTGTGCTGCATTCTGGAAGAATTATACAAAACTATCTTGTGGTTCACTAATCATCCCTTCAATCATATCTGGTCAACCAGGCTGGGTGCAGTGTGGCTCATGCCCGTAATGCCTGCACTTTGGGAGGCTGAGGTGGGAGGATCACTTGGGGCCAGGAGTTCAAGACCAGTCTGGACAACATAGCAAGACCTTATCTCCAGAAAAAAAAAAAAATTTTTTTTTAAAGTTTATCCAAATTATTAAGTTTTTTTTTCAAAAACTATATTTGTTTTATTTCCAGAGTTTTAAAATTGATTCTTTATCATAACTAGCTGTTTTAGTTTCCTATCTAATTTTTCTTGTTTCATACCTACTTGCTTCTGTTTCATAATTTCTTTTAAAGATTTAAGGCTTCCTTTATCCATCTAAGTATTTTAAACATACTTATTTAAAGGTCATTTTCAGATTGCTTTACTATTTTAATTTCATCTGGAATGAATTAATTTCCCCACTATTGATTGTGTTTACTCTTTCTTAGTTTTTGTTTTCCTTATGTGCTCAGATTTTTGGTTTGCAAGCTCATCTTGCATGGGAGTTTCTGTTGCTCTTTCTCTCTCCTCACCATTCTTGGTCTAACAATCTTGCAATTTACCTCAACCCAGACCTGTAGGATCAACAAATTACAACTGGATTTTATAACTGACAGCTCAGGATAGATGTCCTAGGATAATATCTGTGATACAGGCCAAGAGAGTCTGTCTGCCTTTTCCCTCTCCTCAACTATTCTGCTTTACGTAGCCTAGGAAGTGGTCAGTTTCCTTTCTTTTTTCACTCTCCCCTCAAAAATGTGGAGGGGTAAAAGGTGCCCCTCCCCAGAGCCTGGTTTTAAGCTGGGAACCTGGTTTTGATCCTCTGCCTCAGTGGGCACTAAGGCCCCATTTCAAGCAAGGGTTGATTCCTTAGGTGCTTCTGCCTGATTTTGGACCCAAAGCCCAACAGACCTGCTGCTTCAGCCCCACTCACTATTTGTCTATCTGCTCCATTTCTTATTGTGAAATTTTTATTTTATTTTTGAGTACAGCTATGTCTGTTTTGTTTTCTCATTTTATATTTTGTTTATCATGGGTATCATTGAAGCAAAGACAGTGATTGGACCATAAACTTATAATGTGGCCTTGACAGAATTCTCCTGCTAATTATTAAACCAGGCCTCAAGACACAAAAGTCTTTGTCTACGTGGAAGAATTTAACATTCAAGGATGGGGCAGGGACATGCCAAGTGTTGATTCAAAACCCATGTTTTGTAGGGCTACAATGTTCAGTGCTGGCCCACATGTCCTCCCTAAGGACATTTTGTTCAGTGTTGCCACTAATTATGTGCCTGACCATTGGAAGTAGTGGCCAGTTACCATCACAGGGCTGACCCCAGGTGACCCAATACTTAATGATCCCTTTGTCTGGTAGAATCACCCTTCCCTGAGGTTTCCAGTTAAAGAAAGTGGAACAGAACTGTTGGGAAGTAAACACATGTTTAAAATGTTAAAACAAAGCTTCAGAGACTGATTCACCTTTGAACTCATAAGGACATGTAACCCAAATTAGGAGTGTGCGGTAATGTGGCCGTGATGGGGCGTGGGGGAGCTACATGGAGTAGTAGTCAAATAACTACCACACACCAAGTCTTCCTGGGGTGATGATTGTACCACTAAGTTTGGGTGAAAAAAAATTATTCTTACATTAAAACAAATACAGATATAGAGCATTAATACTAAATTCATGTGAGCTTTTATAATAAAATACCAGTCTTCAAAGAAATGAGAAGAAATTGCTACCTTCAAGTCCTTCCCTGAGAATCTCAGAGGTTCGCTCTTCTCGACTGTTAAGATATTTTGGTGGAAACTTTAGAGAGGAATCACCACAAGTGAGTGAGGTGAAAAGCACGACTAAAAGGTGGAATGAAAAGTCTGTTCCCTGCTCATTCACTCCGTTCCATTTCTGTTTCCCTCCTTCATAACCAAGGGGGCCAGGACTCAAGGTGAAAGTCAGAGGTTGTGATATTCTGTTTAAAGACTGGAGTTCAGTCGTCTTCACCTCAAACGTTTTTACAGTATCTGAAAACACTGAGCAAAGCAGGAAGTACACTCTCATAGTTTAATATTCTACCCAAAAGGATACCAGCAGAAAATCGTTCCCTTCCTTTCCTTTCATTCACACTAAAAAAGTATTGCCCTGTCCCAGGTCTTT
>RJWJ010048730.1:0-10494 GCA_004363605.1 Indri indri | reverse complement strand
AGTTGAGGATGACTACAAGATTTTGGGCTTGAGAAACTGAATGGATCTCCTTTATTATGATAAGTAATACAGCAAAGATGGGGGGACAGCTATTAGAAATAGAAACCACTAAAGAAGTGACTCTTTGTGAAAGAGACATCTAGTGTACACCAATATCCAGTTCCCCTCTCCTGGACACATTGGAGGATTATACTTCCCTACTACCTTACAGCTACCTGGGGCTATGTGATCAGTTCTGGTTAACGGGTTGTGAGCTGAAGTAACTCAGTTGCCCTGGAGAATTGTGCTGACTTTCACAAACAAATAAACATTTCTTCTGTTGATCCACTGAGATTTTGGAGTTGATTGCTACCTAGCCTGTCCTAAGTCACATTAGACACTCAGGTAGAAACGGTTAATATATAAGATCCCATAGTTGGGGCCAGATCAAATCTGGAATGCTTGGGAATCAACATATAAATGATCTTTAGAGCCATAAGATCCTCTTTCTAGTGAGTGTAGATGTAGATAATTGACTAATAGGTGATGATATATAGATACATAGATAGATAGATGATCCAGCCCTCAACTGCTTGCCATAGATGATTGATCCAGGAAAAGTCATCTGACCTAAACCAGCCACTCAGTCTTTTGTAAGGTATTTTTTCAAACTAGAACTAAGAAAAAGAGTCAGTCTTTCTCGGGTAGTTATCATCATAGGCCATAGTCTGTGAGGATCAAGAACTATTAGAAGTCATAGTCTAAGCTGTGTGGAGTGATTTATTTAGGGAATGCTCTCAGAAAAGGAGTAAGGAAGACAGAACAGGCAGGGAGGAAATTTAAGCAACTGGTCTTATCTAGAGAGCATCAGTTTGGTCCACAGGGAAACAAAAGGAGTCTGTTTGTTTAAAACAAAGTCTTTAAAACCTGGGAAGGTTGTCTTTCATTTGAAAGTAACTGAAAAACATTTTGGAAATTCAAGGGTTCAGAAAATATACTATCCATGTACCCTAATTTACTTAAACTTCGATAGTAAAATAATGAATCAAAACAAAGACCTCAAAACAGTATATCACTATATGGAAGGTCTGATGAGTCTGCCCATACTTATTATAAACCCCAGACTAAGAAATGTAATTAGATTGTGTGTTCAGGCAGATTACGCTCTGTTAGAGGAGGGGATGTGGAGGTGGGAAAAGCTTGAACCTGAGATGCTTCACTCAGCTGTTTCTTCAAGTTCTTTCCCAATGAAATGTGTAGTTTCTTGAATTATGATTTATATTCCACAATTTTGGGGCATAGTAGGGTTCTCCAGAGAAACAGAATCAATAGGAGATATTTATTTGTTTATTATGAGGAACTGGATCACACACTTGTGGAGACTGACAAGTCCCATGATCTGCTGTCTGCAAACTGCAGACCCAAGAGAGCCAGTGGTGTCATTCAGTACAAGTCCCAAAGGCCTGGAAACCAAGGGAGCTGATAGTGCAAACCCCAGCCCAAGGCAGCAGAAGATGAAATGAGATATCACAGCTCAGCCATGAGGCAGAATTAAAAAGGGGCAAATTCCTTCTTTCTCCACCTGTTTCATTCAGGCCCTCAATGGATTGGATAATGTCACTCACAGTGGGGAGGGCCATTTACTTATACTGAATTCACGAGCTTAAATGGGAAACACCCTTGCAGATGCACCCAGAAATAATATTTAATCTGAGCACCCTATGGCCCAGTCAAGCTGACATAAAATTAACCATCACAAGGGGACTTCACCCTATCAGCTTGTTGCTCATTTTCCTTTTACGGAGGTGATAATTACTGAAAATTCTTATTTTCTTATCCAGAGCATTTGATCAGAGTTTTTTGCAGACCTATCCCCTTAAGGGTAACTTGTTAATGGGAAAGGAAGGTGAATGCCTTATGGATAAATCTTCATTTGGAGTCACCATCATTCAATAAGGTAAGTAGCACAAGGGTCCAAGTTCTGAGGTTGACTAAAGGTTCACTTAGATTTCACACTATGCAAGCACAAGACATTGCTAGATTTTCAAGTAGTCTTGTCAGTCACTTGTAAATTTTCTGTTCTGATTCCTCCCAAATCTTACATCTAAAGCCATTTAATCTTCACTTAGGTATTCTCTTCCACCTCAGATTCTGAAAACAGTCTTCACTGAAGAGCATTAGGAGCCCTAGGTCAATCTGCTTTTTTAATTCAACAAATTTATTTGTATACTTACTCTAAGCTTGACATTGTGAAAGTCACCAATAACAAGATAAATAATGACAAAGATAAATAAACCACAGGTTTGACCCCTGAAGTGATTATAGTCTAATGCAGTGATCCCTTAAATGCTAATATGGATAAAAATTACCAGGGATGTTGTTAAAAATGTAGGACCTGGCCCAACTCCCAGGTGTTCTGATTCATTAGTACTTTTAGGTGATTCTGAATAAGAGATCTCTTTGGAAACATTCTTCTAGGGACCAAGCACAAAACAGAAGTTTCAATACAACATCACAGCACTGTGTTTGAATGACGGTTAAAATCATAGACTTTGATACCAGAAGATCTGAATTTGAATCTAGTACTACTAATTACTATTTGTGTGACATTGGATAAGTTATTTAATTTCTATTTCTATAAAATCCTACCTCCGAGGGTTTTGTCATGTTTAAAATAAGTGATGTGGAAGGGGAAAATGGCAGATCAGTGGTTACCTCCTGGCTCTCTGCTCCCAGAGTAGGAGATGAAGAACGTGGACAGCTACACATGAGTGGATCGCTCTCTCACAAGAACAGCATCATGAATCTGACGAGAAGCAGCAGGGACAAGCAGCGCTAGAAAAAAAAGAGGCGAATTGGAGAATCAACCACAAAGTCTGGAGAGTGTGAGATATTCAATAGGGAATACACGTGGGATGGCCGCACCCATGGGCCGGCCAGGGCAGTGTGGTCTGACCCACAGGAGGACTCTTTCTCCATTGACCTCCACATCCACTCAGGCAGGGAAGTGCCTGAAGTCAGTGTGAAGTTGTGGCAAGGGATGACAGGCTGTGTGGAGAAGAGACAATAGTGGGAAACATTTTGAACTACCCGGTGCTCTGTGCTAGGTCTGCACTGGGTGGGGGAGGGACTGGTCTGAGTGGACACTTCCTGGGTCTGCAGGAGGGAGTTTGGAGACAGGCACCTACCTCTGGTGGTTAGCGGGACCAGAACAAAGGAGGTGAATGCCAAAAGGGAGGCTCTGACCCTGGAAACCGCCAATGATTCGGCTGGCACAGGGTGGGACAGAGAGTACAGGATCCTCTACCAGACTGACGTGAGACAGTGGGACAGGGAAACAGTGGGGACAGCTGGCAGCTCATTGAGACAGCCTGCCAAACTCAGTACCTGCTGCCCCATGAGCAGTCACCTCTAGTGCTGGCTCTCTGTGGGTGGATAGCCGCCATTTTGGGGATCCATAGCCTAGAAACGTTGTGACGCATTGCCGTTGTAGTCACCACCCCTTCCTGAGCCCAGCAGGGCAAGCTCAGGCAATGGTCTCAGGCAACACCCCTGCCGTGGTCTGGCAGAGCAGGCCCCACCCTTGGAGGAGGGGAATAACGAGAAAAGCCACTTTCTGAATGTCCATCCCCTGGCCGGCCACTTGTCTTTTGCACAGGTAAGACAAACCAGGCCCTTGGAGGTACGGAGTAATGAGAGAAGCTGCTTTCTGGGCTGAGATGCCTGGCTGCCTCAGGCAGTGCCCCTCCCCCAGGTGGCTTGACTTTCACACCGGCAGGGCAGGCTCTGCCCTTGGAGGCAGGGAAAAGGGAGAAAAGTTGCTTTCTCTGTGTGACTGGCATGAACCTTGGGGACCTTGGAACTAAGCAAAAGGGGGCAGACTGTTGATTTGGTCCAGTGGGCTGGCTTTGATCATCTGATAAGAACATAACACCAGGCCTCATCTTTGTCACCCAGGCTGCTGCCAGATTTGGGGCTTAGAGAATGGGAAGGAAAATTCTGGCCAGAGTCCTCAGCAATTGCACCAATGGACACCCCCCACCTAGAGCTGCCTCTCAAGTGTGGCAAAAGAGCCCTGAAAAACGTATTAGCAGTTCTCCCCTAGCAGCAGATCAAGCAACCACAGAAGTATATGCTATCAGGCTCACGGGTACCTGTTGCCCTTACCCCACCTAGAGTGGCAACAGGGCTCAAGTAACTCTTAGGAATGACAAGGCATTTCCCAAAGATTGGGGCACTTGAATACCCCATCCAGGGGTTTAGAGGCCAACACAAAGGCACTGGAATACCTTGATAATTGGCTTTTCCATGAAAACTACAACAACAACAGAGACGGTAACCCCATAGCTCAACACAGTGCCTTACATCTCAAACTAGTGGATGGCAGCACAGTCACACACACAAGAGTGATTAACCACCTGGGAGTCTAAGAAAGGGGTCCAAACTCACTAATCTTATTTGGCAAGAGGTGAAGACAAGAGGTCAGAAATAACCCAATAGGCTAAAACACCTCTAAGGCAGTACAGGACCAGAGCACTTCTCCTTAGCACTGTCAAGGAACATCCCTTTGGGGACTTGGAAATAAGGCCATAAACCAGCCCAGTACACCCAGTTCTCTACAAAGTAGCCTGATGAGAAAGAATCGGTGAAAGAACACAGGAAACGTGAAAGATCAGAGTGAAAAATCAGCCCCAAAAGAAAACATTCAATCTCTATCAATAGATACCAACTTGCATGGTATGATTAAACTGACAGAGGAAGGATTCTGAATATGGATTGTAAGAAAACTCAATGGAATTGAAGACAAAATAGAAACGCAACATAAGCCACAAGAACAATACAGGAAATGAATGAAAAATTCTCTAAAGAAATTGAAATACTACAGAAAAACCAAACAGAAATTCTGGAAATGAAAGACACATTTAGGGAACTACAAAACACAGTGAAAAGCCTCAAGAACAGAATGGATCACACAGAGGAAAGAATTTCAGAGCTTGGAGATAATGCCTATGTGCTAAATAAATCAGATGAAGAAAAAGAACACAGAAACAAGAGACAAGATCAAAACACACAAGAAATGTGGGATTATGTAACAACAAACCCTGTTTGATCTACATAGCATGATAAACAATGCCATAGTAGCTGGGGATTTCGACACCCCACTGACTGAACTGGACAGATCTTCCAAACTGAAAATAAGCAAAGAAATAATGGACTTAAACAGAGCTCTAGAATAAAAGGGTCTGACAGACATCTACAGAACATTCTACCCAAATAAAACAAAATATACATTCTTCTCATCAGCCCATGGAACTTTCTACAAAATTGATCACATACTAGGCCACAAATCAGACCTCAACAAATTAAAAAAAAAACAGAAATTATACCACGTATCTTCTCAGATCACAGTGGTGTAAAATTAGAGTTCAATTCCAACAGAAATACTCGCCACTTCACACAAGTCATGAAAATTAAACAATCTATTGCTGAATGACTATTAGGTCAAGGAGGAAATACAGAGGGAAATCGAAAGATTCTTAGAACTAAATGATAACAGAGACACAAGTTATAAAAATTTGTGGAATATAACAAAAGCATTCCTGAGATGAAAACTAATAGCATTAAATGTTCACATCCAAAAAACAGAGCGCTGAAAAATCAACAAATTGATAAACAGTCTAAAGGAACTAGAAGAGGAACAGCAAATCAATTACAAACCTACAAGAAAAGAAATAACTAATATCAGAGCAGAACTAAATGAAATTGAGAATATAAGAACTATACAGAAGATCAACAAAACCAAAAGCTGGTTTTTCAAAATGATAAACAAAATTGGCAGCCCTCTTGATAGATTGACAAGAACTAGAAGGGAAAGGACTCTAATAAACTCAATTAGAAATGAAAAAGGAGAGGTCACAACAGACACTATGGAAATACAAAACATTATCTTGGAATACTATAAAAATCCATATGCCGAAAAATTACATAATGTGGAGTAAATGGACAAATTCCTGGAAACATATAACCTCCATAAGTTGGGAAATAGGAAATAGAATTCCTGAACAGGCCAATGTCAAGCACAGAAATTGGAACAGCAGTTAAAAAGATTCCAAAAAGGAAAACTCCCAGACCAGATGCGTTCACACCAGAATTTTACCAAACATACACAAAGAAGAACACATACCTATACTACAGAAATTATTCTGCAACTTTGAGAAAGATGGTATCCTCTTCAATTCATTCTATTAAGCCAATATCACCTTGATAACAAAGCTAGGAAAGAACACAACAAAAAAAGAAAACTACAGACCAATATCCATCATGAATAGAGATGTAAAAATTCTCAACAAAATTTTAGCAAATTGAATCCAACAGCATATCGAAAAAATAATTCACCATGAGCAGGTGGGCCTCATACCAGAGATGCAAGGCTGATTCAACATATGCAAATCTATAAATGCAATTCACCTCATAAATAAAAGCAAGAACAAAGACCATATGGTTCTCTCACTAGATGCAGAAAAGCATTTGACAAAGTCCAGCACACGTTTATGATAAAAACTCTTAACAAAATAGACATAGATGGAACATACCTTAAGATTGTCAAGGCCATATATGATAAACCCACAGCCAATATCATACTGAATGGGGAAAAATTGAAACCATTCCCACTCAGAACTGGAACCAGAGAAGTTTGCCCACTGTCTTCACTTCTATTCAACATAGTGCTGGAAGTCCTTGCTAGAGCAACTAGGCAAGAAAGGGGAGTTAAGGGCATCCAAATGGGGGCAGAAGAGATCAAACTCTCGCTTTTTGCCAATGATATGATATTATATCTAGAAAACTCCAAGGATTCAACCAAGAGACTCCTGGAATTGATAAAGGAATTCAGTAAAGCCTCAGGATACAAAATCATATATGCCAATAACAGTCAAGCCGAAAATCAAATAAAAAATGCAACACCTTTTACAATAGCCTCAAAAAAAATTAAATATCTAGGAATATGTTTAATGAAAGAGGTGAGAGACACATACAGAGAGAACTACGAAACACTAAGAAAAGAAATTGTAGAAGACGTAAACAGATGGAAAAATCTACCTTACTCATTGATTGGCATAATCGACATTGTTAAAATGTCCATACTACCCAAAGTGAGCTACAGAATTAATGCAATCCCTATCAAAGTACCATCATCATTCTTTACACATCTAGAAAAAATAATTCTGTGCTTTGTATGGAACCAGAGAAGACCTCGTATAGCCAAAGCAATCTAAAGCAAAAAGAAAAAACTGGGAGGTATCAGTCTACCAGACTTTAAGCTTCACTATAAGCCTATAGTAACTAAAACATCATGGTACTGGCACAAGAACAGAGATACAGACCTTTGAAACAGGACTTAGAACCCAGTAATGAAACCATCTGCATATTGTCATCTAATCTTTGACAAAGCAGATAAAAATATACACTGGGGAAAAGAATCTCTTTTCAATAAATGGTGCTGGTAAAACTGGATAACTATATGCAGAAGATTAAAAGAAGAAGATCCCCACCTCTCACCTCTTACAAAAATCAATTCACAATGGATAACAGACGTAAACTTAAGGCATGAAACCTTGAGAATCCTAGAAGAAAATGTCGGGAAGACTCTTTCAGACATTGGCTGAGGCAAAGAATTTGTGAAGAAGACCCCCAAAGCAATCACAGCAGCAACAAAAATAAATAAATGGGACCTGATCAAATTAAAAAGCTTTTGCACAGCCAAGGAAACTATCATTAGAGCGAATAGACAGCTGAAAGAATGGGAGAAAATATTTGCTTTCTACACATCTGATAAAGGGCTGATGATAACAAGAATCTATGTAGAACTCGAAAAAATCAACAAGAAAAAAAATCAAATAACCCCATAAATAAATGGGCCAAGGACATGAACAGAAACTTTTCAAAAGAAGACAGAATAATGGCCAGCAAACATGCGAAAAAAAGTGCTCAACATCTCTAATCATTATGGAAATGCAAATCAAAACCACAATGAGATATCACCTAACCCCAGTGAGAATGGCCTTTATCAAAAACTCCCAAAACAACAAATGCAGGTGAGGATGTGGAGAGATAGAAACACTCTTACACTGCTGGTAGGACTATAAATTAGTACAACCTCTGTGGAAAAGAATTGAAGATACCTCAAAGAGCTAAAAATAGAAATACAATTTCATCCAGCAATAGCACTATTAAGCATCTACCCAAAGGAACAAAAGACATTCTATAATAAAGACATCTGCACTCAAATGTTTATGGCAGCAAAATTCACTATTGCAAGGATATGGAAACAACCCAAGTGCCCATCAATCCATGAGTGGATTAACAAAATAAAGTATATGTATACAATGGAATACTACTCAATTGCAAAAAACAATGGTGATCTAGCACCTGTTACATTTTCCTGGATAGAGCTCGAGCCCATCCTCTGAAGTGAGATATCACAAGAATGGAAGAATAAGCACCACATGTACTCCCCATCAAATTGGCACTAACTGATCAGCACTAAGGTACTCACAGGGTACACTCATTGGGTGTTGGGGGGATGGGGTTGGGTAAACTCACAACTAATGGACACAGTGAGCATTGTATGGGGGAAAGGGCACACCTCCAATCCTGGCTTGGGTGAGGCAAAGTCATAACATATAACCAAAATGTTTGTACCCCTATAATATCCTGAAATAAAAAATAAAATAAAATAAATGATGTAACTTAAATCTAAAGAAATAAATTAAAGCTTACTGTTTTACTAATTTTATTTCACTGTTTTACTTTAACAAAATACTGCATTACAATAAAGGGACTTGAGAATCAGTATAGATAAAGGGAGGAATGGTGAGACAATCTAGAGCCTGTTTGGATAAAAAAAGAGGTTTTGTTTTGTATTGTTTTTAATTAGAAATGAGGTCTAGGTATATTGCTTCAGGCTGGCCTCAAACTCTCAAGCAATCCTCCTGCCTCAGCCTCCTGAATAGCTGGGACTACAGGCATGCACCACCACATCCAGCTGAGGAAAGAGATTATGAAAGAGATTCATAAAGACATCTGATGAAGAACCTTACTTGATGCTTTCTGTGTGTACAAAGTGTGTTTCTACAAGAAAACTTCATAACATTTATGTTACTGATTTGCTGTTGAAGTTGGACTTGCTTTTGCAGAGAATGCCAGAAGTGCTAAGTCTGTTCTCAAAGTAGGCTGGGTGTAAGTAAGAGGTTTCTCAGAGGGTTTAGTCACATTTTATTGCATAAGTAAAACGCTAACAGAAGCTGATATGTAATAAGGCCCCAGCAAATGGTAGTTATTATTCTTATGATACCATATACTATAAAAAGAGGAATGTAGTGGGCTGAGTGGTGACCCCCAGAAAGGCATGCCCACATCCTAATCTCCAGACCTGTGAATATTGCCTTATATGGCAAAAGAATTGATTAAGACAGGATATGGGGAGGAGGAATTTATTCCAGGTCATCTGGGTGGGCCCTTAATCCAATTATATGCTTTCTTACAAGGCAGAGGAAGTTTTGAAATACAAGCAAAGGCAATGTGACAAGAGAGGAAGAGATTGTAGTGATATGGCCACAAGACAAGGAACTCTTAGAGCCACCAGAAGATGGAAGAGGCAAGGAACAGATTCACCCTTAAAGCCATTGGAGGGAGCATTGCCCTACTGACACTTTAATTTCAAACTTCTAACCTCCAGAGCTGGGAGAGAATAAATTTGTTGTTTTAAGTCACCTAGTTTGTGGTAATTTGTTATAGCAGCCACAGGAAACAAATACAAAACACCTAGCCTGGCTTGTGAATGTAGGGATTGCTTTCTGAGATGAAGTAACCTTAAAGGGGGAAAAAAAAAAAAATCCTAGCCTATTATTACTATAATGTAAAACATCAATTAAAACAAAAAGAAAATGCTAGGCATGGTAGCTTATGCCTGTAATCTCAGCACTTTGGGAGGCTGAGGCAGGAGGATCTCTTGAGGCCAGGAGTTTGAGACAAGTCTGGGCAACATTGTGAGACCTTGTCTCTACAAAAAAAATTTAAAAATTAGCCAGGAACGGCAGCACATGCCTGTAGGCCCAGCTACTCAGGAGGCTGAGGTGGGAAGATGGCTTGAGCCCAAGAGTTGGAGGCTGCAGTGAACTGTGGCAATGCCACTGCTTTCCATCCTGGGTGACAAAGCAAGACCCTGTCTCTAAAAAACAGAAAGAAAAAAGAATTTTTTTTTTTTAAAGAAAAAGACACAAAAAATGAAACAGTGTGATTTTTTTTCTGAGAACTCCAAGCAACATAATGTTAACAAAGAATAAACTGTGGCCATGGACAGGGTAAGAAATGAGATGAGTTCTCACCATGCTGCCCAGACTGGTTTCAACTCCTGGACTAAAACACTCCTCCTGCTCTCAGTCTCCCAAGTAGCTGGAATTACAGGTGCACACCACCATGCCCTGCTTGAAATTTTGAAAGATTTGAAGCAGAGAA
>RJWJ010048729.1:0-10492 GCA_004363605.1 Indri indri | reverse complement strand
TGTGGTGCATTGGTCAATTTTTTTTATTTCAGCATATTACCAGTACAAATGTTTAGATTACTTATATTGCCTTTGCCCCACCCGAATCAGAGCTTCAAGCATGTCCATTCCCCAGACGGTAGGCACTGCACCCAGTAGGTGTGAATATACCCATCCCCCCTCCCCCTCCCACCTGCCTGACACCCGATGAATGTTACTACCATATGTGCACATAAGTGTTGATCAGTTAATACCAATTTATGGGGAGAGATAGGAACATCTCATACACTGCTGGTGGAACCGTGAACTAGTACAACCTCTGTGGAAAGTAATATGGAGATACCTCAAAGAGCTACAGGTAGAATTGCCGTTTGATCCAGCAATCCCATTACTGGGCATCTACCCAAAAGAAAAAAAAGACATTCTGTAAAAAAGACATCTGTACTAGAATGTTTATAGCAGCACAATTCACAATTGGAAAGATGTGGAAACAACCCAAGAGCCCGTCAATACATGAGTGGATTAATAAAATGTGGTATATGTATACCATGGAGTTCTACTCAGCCACAAAAAACAATAGTGATCTAGCACCTCTTGTATTATCCTGGATAGAGCTGGAGACCATTCTACTAAGTGAAGTACTGCAAGAATGGAAAAACAAGCACCACATGTACTCGCCATCAAATTGGTATTAAAAACACAATAATATATTATGAGCATCTTTCCATTTAAATAAAACAATTCTACATCTTCATTTTATAAATGGCTATAACAGTATTTCATTGTATGAATGTATCATCATCTAACTAGACTCTCGTTGATAGACATTTAGATTGTTTCCAAATTTTAATAATCAAGACAATCAAGAATAACTTTTTTTAACAAATGTCTTCATATGCTTGCCTGGTTATCCTTTTTTTTTAATGACCAAGGATGCTTTTCTCCCCAGCTTTATTGAGTTTTAATTGACAAATAAAAATTACGTATATTTAAAATGTAAAACATGATGCCTTAATATATTGTAAATATATTATATTGTAAATACATTGTAAAAGAATTACCATAATCAATTAACATACCCATCACCTCATGTAGTTATTTTTTTATGCAGTGAGAACACTTACTATCTACTCTATTAATAAATTTCAAGCACACAATACAGTATTATTAACTATAGTCACCATTACTGTACATTAGATTCCCTAGGATTTATTCATCTTATAACTGAAAGTTTGTGCCCTTTGACCAACATCTCCCCATTTTTCCCACCCCCCCAGGTCCTGCAAACCACATTCTATTCTCTGCTTCTGTGAGTTTTATTTTCTTAGATTCCACATATAAGTGAGATCATATAGTATTTGTCTTTCTGTGTTTGGCTTATTTCACTTAGCATAATGTCCTCCAGGTTCATTCAAGGATTTTTTTTTTTTTTTTTTGAGACAGAGTCTCACTGTGTTGCCTGGGCTAGAGTGCCGTGGCGTCATCCTAGCTCACAGCAACCTCAGACTCCCGGGCTTAAGCAATCCTTCTGCCTCAGCCTCCCAAGTAGCTGGGACTACAGGCATGTGCCACCATGCCCAGATAATTTTTTCTATATATTTTTTTTAGTTGTCCAGCTAATTTCTTTCTATTTTTAGTAGAGACAGGGCATCGCTCTTGCTCAGGCTGGTCTCAAACTCCTGAGCTCAAACAATCCGCCCACCTCGGCCTCCCAGAGTGCTAGGATTACAGGCGTGAGCCACTGTGCCTGGCCAAGGATATTTTTTTAAAGAACTATAAGAAAGGTTTAAGATTACTATTTCTAATATAATTTTTATTGACACACAACAATTGTACATACATATGCATACAATGTATAATGATCAATCAGGAAATTTAGGATATCGCCTCAAACATTTATTATTTCTTTATATTGGGAACGTTTCAAACCCTCTCTTCTGTTTTGAAATATGTGGTATATCCATATAATGGAATATTATTCAGCCATAAAAAGGAATGAAGTAATGATGCCTGCTACAATGCGTATGGACCTCCAAAACATTATGCTAAGTAAGAGAAGCCAGACACGAAGGTCATATATTGTATGATTTCATTTATATGAAGTATCAAGAATAGGCAAATCCATAGAGACAGAAAGAAGATGGGTGGTTTCTTGGGACAGGAAGGGGGGAGTGGGAATGGGGAGTGATGGCTTATTGGGTATGCGGTTTTATTTGAGGGTGATGAAAATGTTTTGGAATAAGAAAAGGGTGGTGGTTGCAACAATGTTGTGAATGTCCTAAATGCCGCTAGATTGTTCACTTTAAAATGACAGTTTATATTATGCAGATTTAATCTCAATAAATTACTAAAACAAACAAACAAACAAACAAAGAAACAAACAAACAAACAGGAAATGCAGTCTGTGAGATGCCATCGATCATGAAAGGAAAGCTCACACACAGACTGGGAATGTTTTAACCTCATGCTCTCCATTTGCTGAGGAGTGGTAACATGACCCTACAAAGAACCGCAAAACAGGCAGCACAGCTAGGGCAACAGGGCCCTGGAAAACCAATGCCCACATGCTAGGTCTTTAGCTTGCTGTTTTCTGCTACAAAGATATTAATATTATGCTTTTGATTTTGGCGGAAGAAAAGAATGCTCATGTGCCCTGTATCTTTGCCTATGCCCTGGGCATGGTGAATCTCTTAAATTTTTGCCAATCTGAGAGGCGAACAAATGTCATTTTTATTTGCATTTATTTCATTACTGTTAAGGATGAAAATCTTTTCATACATTTATTAGTGGCCATGTGAATTTTGTGTTTAAATTGCCTGTTCATTTTATTCTTATCAATTTAATTTTAGATACTGAGTTTACCTCCAGGAATCTTGTCTCTACTCCCACCCCCAGAGTGCCATGTGCCTGGGGTGTGCAAGCTTCTTTCAAAAAATGTTTTGTGTTTACTCAGGTCCTTGGGATTTCACCAACCTGGGATGACCTTTTATGATCATTGGTGTTGAAGTCTCCCATCTCAAAAATATGTAAATCTGGACTCTCTATGGCATAGTAGATAGACTTTAGGTTTCTACTTCTCATTTTCTGTCTTCAGCCGTATCCCCGTGCAAGTGCGAGATTCCTTGCCATTTCCAGAGCAGTGGGCAGAGTGGTTCTAGTCCTTTCCATGGAGGTGCCTTTCTTCATTCCTGATTTTAGGTGAGGTCTCAGTTCTACTACTCTGCTATCAGAGATCTAAGGCTGTATTTAACATTCCAAAGTTGGCATTAAAATCTCAGCTCCTAACCAGTAGGGTCATGCACCCCCCTCCTGGATAGAGGTGGAACAGTTCAAACACCTTCCATTCTGGCTTCGAGTTTTCTTTTCATTCGTTTTAAGTCTAGGGATTTCCGTGTCTTTAGAGTGAATCTGTACATTTTAAATATTAGTTATTTTGATTCCTGCACTCTTACGGGTTTTTAGTCATAGACAGGAGCCTCTATGTTGGCTCAGTCCGCCATGCAGCTAAAAGTCTTTATTCACAGAAATTGTCTGTATATTGAGACTGTTAACCCTCTATCATATATATTAAAAACATTTTGACAGGTTTTAATTTATCTTTTGGTCTTATACATGATGTTCATTGTCATAACGAAGTTTTAAATTTTTATGTCTAGCCACCCTTCCATGCATTGTTTCTGGTTCTGCTATTATGCTTAGAAGGCATCTTCTTCCCTTAGATTAAAAAAAATTTTTTTCAACCTGTTTTCTTCTAGTGCATTTATAGGTTTTTTTTAACATTTAAATTTTCGATCCATCTGGGGTCAATTTTGCTGTGCAGTGGAGGTAAGAATTCAGTGTTACCCTTCCACCCCCGACTAATTAGTTGTCATGACACTGTGTATTGAAAAGCCCACGGTTTTCCTATTTTCACATGTACTTGGGTTTATTTCCAAACTCCAATTGATCTTTTACTAAGCCAGCAATGAACTGTTTTAATGGTACCTTGAAAAGCTTTCTAGTACAACTAAGTTCTCTTCCTCCCTGCCTCTCTCTCTTTTTTTTTTTTTAAAGAAAAATTCTGGCTAGTCTCATGTATCTCCACTCAATGAAATCCAAAATAATTTAAATCAAAATCCATATAAACACCATTGCAATTTTTCACTTTGACAAATGTATAGGTTGATAGAGATAATCCATCTTGTTTTCTTTTTTTTTTATTTCAGCATATTATGGGAGTACAGATGATTAGGTTACGTATGATGCTCTTGCCCTCCGTCCCCCCCAAGTCTGAGCTTCATGTGTGTCCATTCCCCCAGAGGTGCGCATCGCCATCTATTGTTTGCTAGTAGGAAATTTGTTGAGTTTGGCAGAGGTGGAGGTATGGACCCTGGAGTGAGGAGGCATTCTGAGCATGGCATTGCTTTCAGACAAGCTTCAGTTGCAAAGACTAATGTTGGGTTCCTGCTTTCAAACCTGCTTCAAACCCATCCCTTTATCCAGACCTAGGCCCTGACTAGTCCCTTCTTGTGATTGAGTTAACGATCCTGTAACTCTCTACCAAATCCAGAAACCTGGGTGGTAGGGGCAGCATTCTTGCCCCTTTTCACCTGGGTGTTCATGGAACCCTGTGGTTTCGCCCTCCAGGGCAGCTCTCTGGTTGTCCTCTCCTCTCCATCCCCACCACCTGTGCTGTGATTCTGGTCTCACCATCTGGAATCCATCCAGGTGTGGGATTTACCACTGCCTCCCCACTGGACCTCTGGCCTCCACACTGCCCACCTCCAACCCACCCCACCATAGGGCCACAGAACTACGTGTGTTCTCAAACATAAACATATGTTCTTCCCTAGGTCAAAACCATTTCATGGCTCCTTCATGGAGCTCACCGTGTAGTGGGTGGGGATGTTTATTCATCCATTCAATGACTGTTTATTTATTTATTTACTTATTTATTTAGAGACAGAGTCTTGCTCTGTCACCCTGGGTAGAGTGCAGTGGTGTCATCGTAGCTCACTGCAACCTCTAACTCCTGGGCTCAAGCAATCCTCCTGCCTCAGCCTCCTGAGTAGCTGGGACTACAGGCATGCACCACCACGCCTGGCTAATTTTTCTATTTTTAGTAGAGATGGGGTCTTGCTCTTGCTCAGGCTGGTCTCGAACTCCTGAGTTCCAGCTATCCTCCCATCTCAGCCTCCCAGAGTGCTAGGATTATAGGCATGAGCCACTTCGCCCAGCCCTCAATGACTATTTATTAAGCAGCTCCTTGTGGTAGGGCCTTGTCTAGGTCCTGGGGATGTAGCTCTGAACAAAGATACGAGAATCCCTGCCCAACGTCTGATGTTGGGGTGGGAGAAGACAGAAAATAAGCAAGATAAATAATGTTTAAAGTAAGATTTTTGGGAGCACATACCAAGAAGAAAATATAATACATTGGGGAAGGGGGCTAAGGAATTCCAGAGGTGGGGAGAGTGGGGGCTTTTTAAACAGGCAGCCAGAGAAGGTCTACCTCAGAGGTGATGTTGGGGTAGAAATGGAAAGGTGAGGGGGAGCTCGTGGGCAGCAGTGTTCTAGGCAAAGGAACAAGCATGTGCAGAGGCCCTCAGGCAGAGACACGCTTGGCGTGTTCTAGACAGTGCAGGGAGGCCCAGGTGGCTGGAGCTGAGTAAGAGAGGGAGGGACCAGGAGGTCAGGGGGGCCTGATTGTGCAGGGCCCCCTGGGTGGCTGTGAAGACCAGCTTTACTCAGGTGATCAGGGAAGCCAGCGGAGAGTGTGAGCCCAGGAGGGACCTGATTCAACTTCATGATCTTAGGTTTCAACAGGACCGCTGGATGGAGAGTAGAATGCAGATAATGACACGAGTGACTGAATAATTATAAGTGTGACAAGAGCTAGGAAGGAGAGTGCAGGGTGCTTTGGGTAGAACAGGAGACCCCGACTCAGTTTGAGGGTTGGGTGGGTGGGTGGCAGCCCAGGGAACATTTGGACCTTAGGGCAAATGAGCATCACCAAGGGGATTTGAGCAGGGGCCTGAGGAATTCAGCCACGCCTGTAAGTATATACGATGCTGATCCCTCCTCTGCTGGGGGCGGGTTTCCTCGGGTGGGCTCAGTGCTTGTCCAGGCTTGTGGGAGGCAGGCAGGCAGGCAAGCCTCAGGGCACTGTGGGACCCGCTCACTTACCGTCACTGGTGAGATGTGTCAGGCACTTGAGACCCCTCGTGGCTCTAATTGAAATCCTCTCTGTCACTGATACATCAGGAGAGAGATAGCTGTGTCCCTAAATGAGCCTTGGGCGAAAGCTTGACAGCTCCAGGTGGGAAAGGATTCAGCAGTTCAATTGCTCTCTGGCGGAACTGGCTGCACCCTCCAGGGCGTCCTGGCTCCTCTGCCTGTGCGGCCGGGAGAGTGCGTGGTTATAGGCCTTACAGCCTGGAACACATGTTTGCTAACTGATTCCCGAGCTCTGTGTATTAGTTAGAGTTCAGGATGCAGATGGCATATTTTAATTAGGTTAATTCAAGGAGGAATTGATAAAAGGGCTATTTAGAAAGGTGTGGGCAAAGAGGAGGAGAACCATAAGGAATGGTGCAGGACCCAAAGCTAAAATGGTGTCCCTCTCCCTAGGTCCAATGGGAGGGGCAGGAGAAGGTACTACATATGGGACTCTGGGTGCAGAGCATTATGGAGAATAGGCTGGGGAGACACAGCCAGGCCCAGCAACCTTGCAGAGAGGAGACTGGGGGCATAAAGACTCTGACTGTACCCTCCTCCTTTCCTCTGGTCCCCTGCAAGGACTCCCCTCTGGCCAAACCCAACCATAAGCCGAGGTCAGGGTGGGCTGTTGATGTGTCCAGGTAGAGAAGAGTGGTGAGTGGACCTGGAAGAATAAGTGAAAAATGTGCACATTCCTCTGGGCCAGGCTTTGCCCTGGACATGGGGTCCAGACTAAATCAGACATGGTCCCTGTCTTCAAGGAGTTCTCAGTGACACAAGAGTGAGAGCAGAGTGACATACTCAGTGGGATCAGGGCTATGACAGAGGGATGAGCGAATTGCATGGGTTTTCTAGTGGTATGGACCCTTAAACCAGGGCAGAGAGGTGAGGGTAGGGAGAGGGGATGCTTGATTGCTCTCCCAAGTCCCCCCTCCCACAACTGCATATTTAAAGGTGACGGGCGGAGGCAAGAGTTTTCGGAGTATGAGGATGACAATGTGACCTCACAAGCTTGTCGTGGGTATTCAATGAGATACTGGATGTGGACTGTCTAGCAAAAGCACTCGCTACCCTGCAGATGAGCTGCAAATGATAGTCCCATGGCCATTCCCCTTTGCCTCCCCCAAACAAAGAAGACCAGCTATCTCCACTGAGTTAACAAGTGAGACCAGCAGAGCACCCGGAACCTTTATCCAGGGACTCTGTGATGTGTATGGCTACCATTTATTAAGGGCTTACTCTGCACCACACACTGTGCTAAGTACTTTATATACATATTATCATTGCAATGACTTTTATGGGAGGAGTAGGTAGATAGTACTATTTATTCCTTTTTCTTTCTTGCCTCTTCCATGCTTGCAAATTCTTTGACGCTTGAGAGGTGGAGTCTTTGTCTCTTCCCCTTGAATCTGGGCCAACCTTAATGACTTACTTGTAACCAGTAAAGGTGATGCTGTGTGACTTTAGAGGCTAGGTCAGAGAAGGCCAGGGTCTCCTGGGAGGTTCCTCCTGGGGGAAGCCAGGGACCATGTAGGAAGTCTAACTACGCTACCCTGAGACCGCCATGCTGGAGAGGCCACATGTGGGCACTTTGGTGGACAGTCCATTAAGTGCCAGCCGTGTGAGGGAGCCCTGTCGGATGCCTAGCCAAGTCGGGCCTTCAGATGGCTGAAACCCAGCTGCAATTACAGGAAAGTCCAAGTGACAGCTACCCAGCGGAGCCCTCCCAAATTCCTGACCAATACAATCACAAGTGAAACAGTGATTGGTTGGGCCTCTAAGTTTTGGAGTAAATTTGTATGCATCAATAGTAACCAGAACATCTCCCCTCTCTTTTCATGGCTTCTATGTGGTTGGAATTTACTTCCCTGCCCTGCTGATTCTGAATTTGGCCATGTGACTGATTTTGGCTATTGGGATGTGAGTGGATGCAGTGTACCCTATGTCCAACCCAAAGCTTTAAACAGGCTCAGGTGATTTGGCCAGCCCTCCTGCACTTCTATAACTGGCCAGAATATCAGGCACCAGATCACTGCTTCTCTTCATCCTGAAATGATAGACACACAGAAAAGACCTGGATTTAATCTGTAGGCTGAAGCAGAGCTGCCCCAGTCAACCTACAGGCCTACAGGTGAAAAATAAATGCTTGTGTAAAACCACTGAGATTTTTGGGGTTTGTTACCCAGAATGTTCATAGCAATAGCTGACTAAGATAAGGTAGGTGGCCCATTTCCCAGATGGTGAAACCGAAGCATAGAAAGGTTAAATGAAATGCTCAAGTCATAGCTAGTAAGGGACAGTCTGTGCTGGAACCAAGAACTCACTTTTAACCATTGTGTCCAGAATGGCACATGTATGATTCTCTCTCTCATGAGCCCAAATGTGTTTCCAGCATCCCTGCTCAGTCCCTGGCCTATAAATCTAGAGTAACTTCAGCTCCTGGAGGAGCTGAGGATACTGTAAGAAATAAATAACCTGAAGACCTGTTTTCCAGTGTCTAAAGTTTCAACCTTGAAACCTCAGCTGTATTATCTATTATCCTCCATGGGCACAGAAGAAACGGGTGTTTAGAAGTATAGAAAAGCCATGTTGCAGCCTAAATACACGAGAAAATCAGGCAGCTACCTGCTTCCTTCTTCCTCCATTGTTTTCAGAGGTGGAGCATCTTTGAAAACATTATGCATTTATAGACACTTTTGTGCATTCAGAGTTGGGGTAAAATCTATTTAAGTGTCCATCACTGTGTTTGGCTATATGTATATGTGCGTGTGTGTGTGCGCCCGTCTGTGTATGTCTGTGTGTGTGCATTGAATCACAACGAACATAGGGGATAGTGTGGGCTAAAGAGGCTGGACTTTGGAGTCAGACAACCTGGATTTAAATATGACACTCCCCATTGTATGATCTTGGACACATTTTGTAACCACTCTGAGTCTTAGTTCCATGACCCTATAAATAGGAGGCAAGAATACCTGAGTAAGAAATGAGATTGGCCTCCATGAAGTAAGGTATACAAGGCAATAACCCTCTTGTAGGGCTCTGTGAACATTTGCAGCCTTGCCCCCTCTTGTCACCTCTTACAAGCAGTGACCACAAATTGCAGATCACTCGACTTAAGGACTTCCTGTGAATTCTGCTGGCATCTGAAAGATGCCCCAACTCAGGGCATGAAGCAGGAGGGAGCTCCTCTGTTAATTAGGACCTGGGTCTTGCAGTTCTGTCTCAGCACTAGAAAGCATTGTGGTACGTGGAACTAAGAGCTTGAACTAGGAGACAGGTGGAGCTAGGCTGAAATCCTATCTTTATTATTAGCTGCGTGACTTCGGTAATTACTTGAACTTGCTATGACTTGTTTATTTTTCTTTCTGTAAAATGGGCATAATATTTGTATCCTGTTTACCAACACAGTTTCAGTGCTCAGCATGGTGCCTGCCACCCAGAAAGTGTCGTAAGAATCAAATGGAATAACTCGTGAATAATTGCTCGCGTGTGGCAGGCACTCAGTTAACACTGGTCTCCCTGATGATACTGTCAGCATAAAGGAAGGACTATTTAAAGCAGGAAGCTCAATGTTAACTGAATCTGAGTGGCCACTGCATTAGCATACTCTTAGATCCTTTTTAGAGCTCTCTGATTACATTTTGAGGATGCTCAGGGCACAGAATCTATGAATTGGAATGTATAGAGCTTGGCTCTGCCTGCCTTAGGAGACATGACTGGCTCTTTCCCTTAGCACCTCCTATCCTGCATACCTGCTGTGCTTCCTTCAACCGAGGGCATCTGCATATGCTGTGAGTGCAGAAGTCACCATCATTATCACCATCATCACCATGATCAATATCATTACCGTCATCATCACTATCATCATTCTCGCAATGACCATCATCAGTATCATGATTGCCATGATCATCTCCGTAATCACCACCACTTCCATTATCAGCATCACCACCAGCATCATTGTAATTATCATCACTATCCCCACAGCCAATATTGCTGGCACTCCCACCATTTACTCATCCCGTACGTGTACCGTACTAGCTACTGAAATGCTTGGTCTTACTAAATCCTTATAGCAAATCTCTAAGGTATACACAATTACCGTCTCCATTTTGCAGACAAGACAACCAAGGCATGCAAGGGTGAAATAATTTGGCCAAAATAAACCATCTGTGAGGGACATGATTCAAATCCAGGTAATATCAATCCTAGGCCAGCTCTTAACTAATAAATGTGATGTTTCTTTTCTTCAATCCTTATCTAGTTAACCCACCCTTCAAATCTCGGTTCGCATGTCTTATCCTTGAAAGTCTCCCTTGTG
>RJWJ010048728.1:0-10494 GCA_004363605.1 Indri indri | reverse complement strand
CAAGGGAAGGAGTGGGATTTTTCTGGGTAGACCCTTTTAAACTCTGTGATTTGGGAACCACATACATGACAAGGAAGGAAGGGGCGGGAGGGAGGGAGGGAAGAAATGAAGTCAGGGTCAGCTCTCCCTAGACTGAAGGGAGAGGGAAAGAGGGTTGTATGAATAACCCCAAATCCCAATTAAAGCAAAACCCAGACAACCCCTGGTTATCTGGGGGTAGACAGACTCTTGGGCAGACGGCCTGTGGCTAAGGGGGCCGGCAGGTGCTCAATCCGCAATGATAGGAGCAGGCGGCACCCGAGGGGAGAGGGGTCAAACCTCGGGCTGGCCTAAGGTGGGCGCAGGAGGGAGGTGGAGAGGCTCCCTGTGACCTTTCGACCTTTGGTCCTGGCAATCCTGGGCAGTCACCTAAGTGCCCTTGCCAAACAAACCCTTTGGGGACACAAATGTGTGTGGGGACCCTCCTGCACTCAACCACACTAAACCGCAAACCTGTGAATCCATCTGGAGAGAAAGCAGTGCCGCCTGTGGGTACGAAAGGCAGCGAGCCCCGGTTTCCAGGCTGCTGGGCCATATTTAACCCATTTAAGGTCTTTCATTCCAAGGTCTTAACCTGGGGTCCGCGGACCTTTAAGAGTAAAACTGCATGCAAGCATTTTGGGGTATTTATATGTGCACATCTGAGGGAAGGGGCATGCACAGCTTTCTTCAGATTCTCAAAGGAATTCTTCATCCCAAAAAGGTGAGGACTCCCAGAGCTCCAAAGTTATTAGAAATCTCCAACCCTCACACCTCTCACTCCTGCCCCTCCCACCCCATTAACAGACGGGGACATTGAGGTCCAATTTCAATGCAAGTCTGGGGCAGAACCGGGACTGGAACCCCTGTGTCGCATGCAGCAGTCCAAGGCCCGCCCCAGCCACGTGACCGCAGAGCCCGACCCACCTGACCGGCACAGGGAGGGATTGCGGCGGCCCCGGACCCGGCAGGTGGTGGTCGAGTCTTGCCCCCTGCTCATGGCTTTGGCCGAGCTCCCGGAACATGGAGCTGAGGCCGGCGACGGTGCCCTTCTGGATGGCGCGGAGCGAGTGGCGCCGGTACTCGTCCCGGGCGCGCTGGGCTCGGCGGCTCCGCTCTTCGTCAGCAGCCTTGGACCGGCGCACTGGAAAGACGGAGACGGCGTTGGCCCAGACCTGCAGCCCAGGCCGCGCCCTGCATAAGCCAGGACCGGGCTGAGTCCAGAAGCCCCAGGTCACCTGGAGTCCCAGGATTCACACGGAACCGGCCACTCAGACCCACAGAGGCTGCCTGGAGGCTCCCAGCCCAGGAATGGCAGGGCAGCCCAGGTCTGGCCCTAACAGCAGCCCTAGGGCAAGCCTGTCCCTGTGGAGGTAAGGACACTCGTGACAATTTAGAGTTGTCTGTTGCTGTGACTCCATTCCAGAACGATCTAATAACCTTTAGCTGGAAATGTCCATCTCCATCTTCCTGGGAGTGCCCTGCGCAGAGCAGCTTCTCAAACCCTGTGCCCACCCGCCCAGCCTCAAGGGCACCTGTCAAGGTGGTCTACATCTCCACACACCACTATCACCCGCATTGACTGCGGGCTTTCTCTGTGCCAAGCCCTGGGCTCTGCGCTCTCCGGCATCATCTCACTATAGAAACTTCCCCAACCACCCAGGAAAGGCACATCACTTTTCTACTTTATAGGTGAGGAAACCCAGCCTCTGAAAGGTTAAGTAACTTGCGCAAAGTTAAAGAGCTAATAAAGGGCAGAGCCAGGAATGGAAACCAGGCGTACCTGGTTCTAAAACCCATGAGGCTCTTCCCACCACAGGCCCCACCCCATCCCCCAAACTCCCTTCTATTTAAAACCCTGTGTATCTGACACCAGAGCTCTTTCCTGCAAAAAGCCAAAGGAGCATTTAAAGACCATCTGGGCCAGCCAGGTACTGTGGCTCATGCCTGTAATCCTAGCTTCTCAGGAGGCTGAGATGGACAGTATTCCTTAAGCCCAGGAGTTCAAGACCAGCCTGGGCAACATAGTGAGACCCTGTCTCCCCAAAAATAAGGACTATCTGGTCCAACCTCCTCATGTGGAAACTGAGGCCCAAGGAAGGACAGAGACCTGCCCACCTGGGTCAGTGGACCTGGCCACATACCATCCTTTCTGCCACCACAGGATAAGTTGTAAATGTTAGTGTCCCAGTTCTGGTGCTGTTTATTTTTTGTTTCTTATAATCTTGGGTGCTGGTGGGTGAGTGTGTCAGAGAGAGAGGGAAGAGGATCTTTTGGTAACTGTACAGGTTACAAGACTCGAAGACACCCCTCTCTCCACCTTCCGTCTGTTTGTGCTCCTCACAAAGTGCCCTGTCTCAGCCAAGCAGCCCTGAAAAGACATCTCTGTGTTGCTGCTTCTAAAACTCAAAAGGGAGGTCTGGAACTGGGAGATTGCAGGAGAGGCAGCAAAACTTACTGGAGACAGGTCTAGAATTAAAACCAATTATTTTGTAGTCTGATTGCATCTTGGCAGGCCCCCGTCTGCTTCTAAAACCCAATCCTTTTGTAGAGAACTCTTGAAGGTGGACATTTTCTTCTAATTGTGCCGGGCTAATGATTGTCCCAGACCCCCACAGGTCGCCTTCTCCTCCTGGAGAAAAATCTTAGTCTGTGTCTACTCCAACACCATTCAACACACGCACAGCAGGCACCCCCCAAGAGCCGTGCTCTCCTTTAGCATTTGCGGGGTAAAGGTCAGCTGCCCTGGTCCTGTAAGAAAGCGTTTCTACTTCACAAGTTCTCAAAGAACCCCTCCTGGGAACATAACATCTCCCAGATCTGAGGAAGGCGGTGTGAAGTCTGTCCCTCAGAAGGTATTTATGGAAGTGTACCTCGTGGGTGTCACACGCGGAATATCCACTAGGCTGTGAACTCCACGAGGGCAGGTGGAGAATTTTCTTTGGTCTATTCATTGCTGTATTCTAGTGGCAGGAACACGGCAGGTGATACACATTTTTGGATGACTGATTGTACCCAATTAAGTATTTAACTTTGCATTAGGCCCTGAGCTGGATACAGAGATAACAGAGAAGCAGACCCTTCTTTCTCAGAGCCAAGCTAGAAAAATAAAACCAAAGAAATATCTCTATCATAATGAAAAGAAAGTAGTATCATTTTAAAAAGCACCAATAAGGTATTGGCAGACATTAGGGGCGGCAGCACTCACATCCTGCTAGGGAGCAGGCAGCCGTCACAGAAGAGAGAATTTGACCAGGTCTGAGAAGATCAATGGGAATTTTCCAAAGAAAGAAGAAGAAGGAGGCCATTTTAGGGAGAAAACCTGGGTTTCAGTGCCCAGCTGGCTTACCCGTAAAGTCCAGATACTGAGAACACCGTAATACTTGCCTTGCATTGGGGTGAGAGGCTCCAACAAGGTCAAGACACCCAGGGATGGGCTCTGCAGTCACTAGACTGCAAACTAATTACTAGAAGCTCATGCCCTAGTGGGGCCAGTGACTTGGGGAGTTCACAGCCCCTGGGAGACAGTAACATCCAGTGACAGAGAGGTTGCAGAGAGAAATTGTATGCAGACTAGGAAGACAGGTTTTTGGAACTCAGACAGGTGAGACACTGACCCATTTGTCAGAAAGAGACTAAATCCATCCTGAAGCTCAGCTCTAATCTTGCCATTCTCTTCCTCAAAAGCCTTCAGTGGCTCCCCAAGTGCAAACACCTTGGCCCAGCAGATGAAGCTCTTAAGAAGAACCCGGCCCGCTCCTCTCTCCCAGTTCACTGGGCCTCTGAGCTCTCCCCTGCTCTCCTTCACACACACACACACACACACACACACACACACACACACACACACACACACACTTTGCTCTGGCTCCACCAAGCACCCACCATGCTACAAACTTGCCTCTCTGCAGCTGTGGTCACTGACTCAGACCAACCCTGGGTCAGCTCAGAAATGCCAGGCCCTCCCAGCTCCCCTGCCCAGACAGAAAAGACCCAGTGCCCTGTAGAATTCAGATGACCCAGCCATATCCTACAGAAAAAGCGAATGCTTCAAAGCAACATCAATTTGTAGTAATCCCTTGGGTGAACAGAGGAATGTTCCCCCAAATGAATGAAGAATCCTATAACATAGGGAAAGACATCAATAAAGATTTAAATTGTGGATGTGTGTAGATGTGTTTAAATTCTTCTCCATGTGATCTTGGGCAGCTGGAGTTACCCCATCCGCACTTTCCTTCCTTGTCTGTAAAATGAGGGCCTCATAGGGCTGCTTTGAGACATAAATGGGATAGTTCATAGAAGGAGCTTGCACGGTCCTTGGCACATGGCAGAGGTTCATTAAATATTATCTATTGTGGTTTTGTGGTGTTTCCTGTGAGATGAGGAGGCTGGAACGGCACCTTTAGAAAGGGTCTGTGCCTGGGTGGAGGTGGGAAGTGGTGTAGGGGTAGGGGCTGGGTAGGGAGCGAGAAAAATGAAAACTGTGCACAGGGGAGGCCTCTTGACCCCTGAGAAGGAGGAACAGGCGGCCCGGATGTTGAAGAGAATACACAGGCCTTTTGCAATTCAGCCGGCTGGAGCCACAGTCACCTGGAAGAATGGGTGGGTTTGGCACTCGTGACGATGACCCTGAGAGATGAACCTCTGGGAAAGTAAGCGAAGTTCCCCCACAGCCAAACCTGGGCCAAGGGAAGGGGCTTGCTCAACTCCACCCAGGGTTTCTGATCCTCGTCCTGCTGGCTATGCCTGATGGCTGCCAACAGTGGCCCCCTGTGGCTTCCTGGAGTAACTGCAGAAGTTCCTTAAGACCCAACACTCTCCATGCGGTGTGGGAAACATGAAAACCCCAGGATGCTTGAGCCACTGAAGAGGAGAGAGAACCCTAAACGGGGCACAGATCGGCCACTTGGGGGCCCAGGTTGGCATTTTTCCGAGTTATAATACCAAAAATATACAGCACCTGGAGTTTGGAAAGCACTTCAAATTAGTTATGGCCAAGGAGAAACTGCACTATTTCCCATCCCGTCAGTGGAGAGAAAAAGCCCTTCCGTTGTCCTCTCCTGTAGCTGTCCTCCCAGCTTGAAATTCCGCTCTGTTCCACCCCCAGGCCAGACGCCACCCCCACAAGCCCCTCCAGGTTCTGTCTCAAGCCTACAGCATTTTAGAATCACTGACATTAAACCCAGACCCCAGAACACACTCCTTCCTAAGAGACAGGGGAATGGAACCCGCAGCACTGGACCCCGCGGGGGCCTGAGCCCACATTTCTCACTCAGCTCTACCAGCAGCCTGGCAAGGGCTGGGCCAACTAGCGTGTGGCTGCTGGCTGAGGGCCACAACCGAAATCGCACAGTTCAAGGAGCCCAGAGTGAACACAAGTCCGACAGCCCCAAAACCCTACTTGCATTTCTACCCAAATAACAATGATAATAAATGTCTAATTTTTATAAACAGTATCATTTGTCAAGTCATGCTGTCTCATCTCTAAATCTCTGGGCAACTAACTAGATGTTATCTAACTCCACTCTCCTACAAGTTCTCAGTTGAAAAATTATGAAATGAATTTCTGTTCCCGATACATTCTCAGAAGCCAGAGCTCCGGCTGAATAACTAACTGAATTCTCTGTTGAACCGAATAACTAACTGTATTCAAATGATACTAAAGGGGCTAATTCTCTTTTTTTCTAACTTGGAGAATTTAATTTGGGTGTTTTATCAAAGACTGCTGCTCGCCGATAGATTAATGGCCCACTCTATCTTTCATATTAAATTAATTGAGTGTAGAATGGCTTTGTTGGGTTTGAATGACAGGCTCTAGAGTTTAGCTGATCATTCTTTAAGAAAGTATAAAATGTGGAACTAAAATCATAAAGCCTGAATTATCACATCTTTTTTCTGGTTTTTGGAGGCTTTTCCCTTTTCAGCTGCCACACAGCACATTAATTAGCAATCGGGCAGCTCCGGGGCCACCTGAGTTCCATTCTCCGTCCCTAAAGACACACTAGCCCAGCTCTCAACTCTCCACCCCGTCGCGTAGCTACAAAAAGAGAAGCGCTTCGTGAGGGCCTTCACAACTTAGAAAGCACCTTTGTTTCCTCTCTCTCACTTCCCCTTCCAACAAGCCTTAGCTCAACATGATTAACCCCATTTTACAAGTGAGGACACTGAGCAACTGAGCAAAAACTTGCTCAAGTTCACACTAGTAAGGAGCAGAGCCAGGGCAGGACTCCCCGTCCAGTGCTCTTTCCCCCACACCGCAGTAGCCTCCAGTGACTTCACTTTGTGATTGTTCATTGGTTGTTTGGTTTTTTTTTGTTTGTTTTTTTCAGTGTAAACTTTCGCCCTGCCTCCTTTTCCCACCTGCCTCTTCCATGCTGAATTTGAATGGGTGAATTCTTCTTTAGCTTTTTCCCATCTGATCTTCGTAGCCTCATTTCTCGTCACTGGAACCCCAAGCTGCAATGGCATCACGGCCTGTGCCATGACCTATGCACACCTTGGCCTTGCTTTGCTCAGTGCTGTTGCCTCTGCTCTGATGCCCTTACCCACCTTCCCAAATGCCATTCCCTCCACTGGGCCTTTCCAAATGCACACCTTTCTCCAAAGGGATCCACTCCCTCGCCATGTACTTCATGCAAACCGTTATCAGAACACCTACTTATTGAACTGTAAGTGTGTGTGAGAGCCTCTTCTTCCAGACGGCGAGATTCAATCAATGTACAGTCATCCCTTGGTATCCTGGGGGATTTGTTCTGGGAAACCCCCTCCCCCTGCCACAGATACCAAAATCCAGGGATGCTCAAATTCCTTCTATAAAATGATGTAGTATTTGCATATAACCTACATGCATTCTCCCATATACTTTAAATCATCTCTAGATTACTTATATTAGTAATACCTAATACAATGTAAATGCTGTGTAAATAGTTATACTGTATTGTTTTTATTTGTATCATTTTATATTGTCATGTTGTTATTTATTGGTTTGTTTTTTTTTTTAACATTTTCAATCCAGGGTTGATTGAATCCACAGATATGGAAGGCAAGAATACGGAGGGCCAACTGTACGCTGTTGCACCTCCATGGCCCTGGGGCCACATGATGAGATCTTCCCCAAGCTGCAGGCGGAAGGGTTGTAGAGGAATGTTCTGGGCCTGAGAACAGCATAGAGCTTGCTCCCACAACTACCACCAGCTCTGAGCTTCAGTAGAGACAGAGCTTCCATCTACCTGGATTCTGTTCCTTCAGACAAACTTGTTATCGAGTGTGATGTCTGCTTTGTGTTCCTGCAAACTTAGCTACCGCTCGGGGTCCTGAGGGTGCTCAGCCGAGTGTTTAAGAGACTCCACAGGAAGGGCTCGATGTGTTCTCATTGCTTCTTTGTGAAACTTCCTGTGCATGGACCTCGGGAAGCCCCATGAGGCCAATGGCCAAAGATAACCCTTCCTACATCCGCTTATGGAAGACACCTGATCCATGGGCCAGAGCACCAGGCCAGGAGGAAGGAAAAGACAAAACCATTCCTTTGAGCACAATCCCCCAAACTGTCCTCTAAGTCTAGTCTCGGGTTCCTTGTCAATAAAATAGAAATGCCAACCCTCACTCCGCTCTGAGGCTGTTCTCAGCTTATGAGTAAGGAATGTCCTAAGGCTTTGTGACCGCTCAGGGTTTGGGGCATTCAGGTGGATTTAGTGAGGACACAGTTTTTGACAATATTTGGCGCAATTGTTAAAACAACTCCACCCCTATGTGAATGGGCATGAAACAGTCAAAGGGCACCTGCCCGGCAGTTATCAGTAAGCAGGTGGAACCTTCTCCTCTCCTGGGCATCTGCCCCTCAGGCATCACCTCAGAGCCTTCTCTGGATGAAAAATGAGCTTTGAGCACAATGTTTGCATTTGTAATTTTGACTCTGAAAGGAAGAAGTGACTGGTACAGCGAGACCCAGGTCCCACAGCCGGAAGTGGCCCGGAGAGGAAAGAGGACAAGTTCTTGAATGCGGACCCCGCCCACATTTCCCTCCCCAGCCCCAAGGGCACAGCCATACCCGGTAACGAAGAATGGAGACTTAAAAGCAAAATCCCACTGTGATTTGAAACTGCATACACACATTCCATAATGTGATTCCACTCTTGTTCCAAACAGAGGGTTCTTCTCCACCAATCATTTTGCTGTTTCCCGCAAACCACTGACAGGACCACTCCCCTCACGTGGTGTTAGGGAGGAGTCAAAGGACTGGACGGACTCACCACTCTGGTGCTCAGGAGGAGGGGCCGGGGGGTCTGCCCCCTGCTTGCACTACTGGGGTGGGCCCAAGATTCAGCTCTATCTGACGACACAATCTCTTGGGCTCTCATTAACTCAAAGAGCCTAGTACAGAGGTCACTCAGGTAAGAAAGTAATTTTCCCCAAGAGAAGAAATTCTCAAGCTAAGGGCTGCCACCAGGCCAGGGTACTAAGGTCCAAAATGCATTACACAGAACCCAGATGGTTTCACAGAAGGGTCCCTGAAGCCACAGAAAGTGGAGAGGCTACAGGGGAACCTGGGGGCCAGGGGACAAAGGGACCCCACGCCCTCTTCACCAGAGCCAACTGTTCACAGCTGCTTTACCAGGTGGGCTTCAGCATCAACACGTGAGAAAATAGCAGCTTTAAGGGGACTTGGAGAACAAAGACAGCCGGGTTTTCAAGCCCTTTTATGAAACAACAGTAAGTCCCTAGGAAAGGGAGACAGAAGCCTGGTTGGGAGATGAGATTCATGCCATGCTGGCATCGATGCTCTGAGATTTCTGCACACAGAATAATCTCTGCTCTGGACCTGAGCACCCAGCCCTCTCGCTGCCCTCACCCAAGGACCTTGGAACAGCTGATCAAGTTCATTAATGGGAAGAAGAACACTGGTTTCTTAAAAAGTACAACTGCCTCATGGTGCAAACAATTTTTAAAAATAAAATAAAAATTACATTTAAAATTTTTAATCAAGTTTTTATTTTATGCAATTTCTGTTTGCCTTATTTTTTTTTTTTGAAGTACTTGATTATATACTAGGTCATTTGGAACAGAAAAAAGATCCAACACAAAAGTAAACACTTCCCACTGGTCCACCTTGCCAACAGCCCAGTTGTGTATCCAAATCTGTCCCAGAAGTTCTGGGTGTTTTAGGACTGGCACCAAATTAATTAAATATCGGTTTAAAAAGGTATCAGTGGAAAAGGTGAATTAAGGATCTCTGAAAATCCTCTCCTCCATAAAGCAATGAAAACACTGGCAAATTGTCAGAATCAACTTTCTCAGAGTGTTAGATGTTAACTAAAGGCTTGCAGCAATCCAGGGAGCATTTATTCAAGAAAAAATGGCTCATGAATAAAACTTCCCAGAAAGAAACCCCAGGACTAGATGGCTACACTGGTAAATTCTACTAAATGTTTAAAGAAGAATTAATTCCAATTCCTTACAAACTCTTATGAGAAAATAGAAGAGGAACGAACTCTTCCCAATTCATTCTTTGAGGACAGTATTGCCTTGATACCACAACCAGACAAAAACATCATGCAAAGCAATATCCCTTATGAATACAGAGACAAAATCGTCAACAAAATACTAGCAAATAGAGTCTAGCAACATATAAAAAAGATTATATGAACTATGAACAAGGCAAATTTATCCCAGGAATGCAAGGCTGGTTCAACATATGAAACTCAACCACAAAATACACCATGTTAATAGAATAAAAAACAACAAACACATGATCATCTCAACAGATGCAGAGAAAGCATTTGACAAAATCCAACATCCTTTCATCCCCAAAACGTTCAAGCTAAGAAAGCATGGAACTTCCTCAACCCAAGGTTATGTATGAAAACCCACAGCTGACATCACATTTAATGGTGAAAGACTGAAAGTTTACCCCTAAGATCAGAAACAAGACAAAGCTGTCTGCTTTTGCTGCTTCTATTCAACATAATATTGGAAGTTTTAGCCAGAGCAATCATCAAGAAAAAGAAATAAAAGGCACCAAACTGGAAAGGAAAAAGTAAAGCTATCTCTATTTGCACAAGAAATTATCTTGTATGTAGAAAACCATAAGGAATCCACAAAAAATCTATTCCAACTAATACACAAGTTTGGCAAGGTTGCAGGATACAAGATCAACAGGCAAACATCCATTGCATTCCTATGCACTAGCAATAAACAATCCAAAAATGAAACCAAGAAAACAATTCTATTTACAATAACATCAAAAAATAAATAATTAGGAATAAAGTTAGCAAAACAAGGGCAAGATTTCTACACTAAAAACTATAAAATATTACTGAAATAGACTTTAAAAGACTTAGATAAATGAAAAGACATCCTGTGATCGTGGATGGGAACGCTAAATGTTATTAAGATGGCGGTAGTCTCCAAATTGATTTACAGATTCAATGGAATCAGTAACAAAATCCCAGATAGCTTTATTATGGAAATTCCCAAGCC
>RJWJ010048727.1:0-10483 GCA_004363605.1 Indri indri | reverse complement strand
CCTGGCAATAGTAAACTCAATAAATGGTAGTTATTTTTATTTTTGTTATAATGACCACATACACAACCCACATTCCTTCTCTAACATTGAAGGACAGGGACATTTGTTCCTCATGGCCCTCTTAAGGCCACGAGCATCCTAACTGAAGTTTTGAAGAATATCATTTGCAAGAGTTGCCTGTGGCATCCGAACTCCACATATTCCCTTCATGGAAACGTATATCTTCCACATTGTCTTCTTTGCCCGTAAGAGGAGGTACCCCAAGGAGCTAAGGTTATTATCTAAGCAGTCTGCCATTATAAACACTCAGGGCTTCAAAAGGAAGGTGTTTGTGGGGTGAAAGGTGCAGAAAAGAGAGAGGCTCCCCAGGCAAAGCCTGGTTGAGGCTGAGGTGGAGAATCTAAATCCCACCCATGTCTCAATCTCCTTGTGTTTTTTTTGGTTGTTGTTGTTGTTTTTTGAGACAGAGTCTCACTCTCTCTTGCCTGGGGTGAGTGCCGTGGCGTCAGCCTAGCTCACAGCAACCTCAAACTCCTGGGCTCAAGCAATCCTTCTCTGCCTCAGCCTCCCGAGCAGCTGGGACCACAGGCATGTGCCACCATGCCCGGACAATTTTTTTTTTCTATATATATTTTTAGCCGTCCAATTAATTTTCTTTCCATTTTTTTTTTTTTTTTTTTTTGGTAGAGATGGGGTCTCACTCTTGCTGAGGCTGGTCTCGAACTCCCGAGCTCAGAATGATCCGCCCGCCTCGGCCTCCAAGAGTGCTTGGATTACAGGCGTGAGCCACCGCGCCCGGCCTCAATCTCCTTGTTAATCTCCGCAATGGTTCTGTTTGTTGAGAGGGGCTCCCCACTTAGCCTCAAAGATCCATCTGCAAGGATCTGATGATAGTCATCAGATCTTTCTTTTCCTAGATCTAGTTTCTTTTCCTAGAAAACTGCATTTCCGGCCACATACACAAAGGTTTGCAATCAATTTCAGGGGGTTCGAGAACCTCCTGGGGCCCATCAGCGGATCGCAGATTAAGCTGCACTCCTCATATGGTCCCTTTGTGTTTGTATGTTGGTGAAAACAGCAGCGCAAGGCTGAGGAGGGCAGTGGCACCGTCTGGTGGTACCTGAAAGCTGAGCAGAGGACACACACGTGGGTGTTGGAGGCAGGGAGGCCCATTAGACCCTTTGAGAGATGATGACCCTGCCTTGAAGCAGCAGCAGAGAGGAGAGAACAGAGGTGACTCACTCCTGCAGGTAAAAGAGGACTCGGTCATCTGGATGTTGGTAGAGGGAGAGGGAGGTTCCAAGGATGACTCCCAGTTCTCGGCTCAGCTGACAGACAGGTTCCATGCACTGAGACAGGGCGTGTGGGAAGGGAAGGAGGATGGCGATGTTAGCTTAGAAAGTGATGATTTGACATGTCCGTGGTGTATCTGGTGCAGATATCCCAGAGGTGGTTAAATCTGTACCAACAGTTCAGGAGAGAGCTACAGATGGAGATTTGGGAGTCAATATTTTATCAGAGTCATTGAATCTATGGCACTAGATGAGAAATCGCACAAAGGACGCGCAGTGTGAGAGGAGGCCAAGGCCAGAGGAAGAAACACCCACACGGAAGGCTGCGTTTCCCAAACCTCAGGCATTTGCAAATCCAGGTTCATGTCACCTGTACTATGATTTTCTTTGGATTTTTTCTCAGTTCCGCTCACTTTGCTTTACTTTTATGAGTTTAATTTGAAAGGAAATGGGTTATCCCTATAATAAATGAGAGAGTAGTGTCAATTGCTATAAACATAAAGTAATCTTAAAATAACTACCAATGGAAACAAAACCAGAAACCTGTTTCTACATTGTAGATGGTGGCTCTTGGCCAGAGAAGGCTCTAAGTCTGAGACTACTTTCTCTCTCTCTCTCTCTCTCTCTCTCTCTCTCTCTCTCTCTCTCTCACTCTCCCCCCACCCAACCTCCTTTTTTTTAGAAAGGGAAGATTAGTAAGCATTAGAGAAGTGTTAAAGACGTACTAATACTAAACTGAGACTCCCTCTTTGTTTAAATCAGAAGAATTGAAAGAGAATTAAAAGAGAATCAGCTTTCTCTCTATGCAACTTGCATTTTATTTGGTGTTGAAGCAGGGCTCAAATCTAGCAGGTGCTGCTTTACACAGTGTACACAGCTCTGGCTGGGACCTTATATCATCTAAAATTACCCCTTCTGCCACCAGTGGCATGAACCCCTCACTCTGGGAAAAGCAGGAGAGATGGAGCCAAAGCATGGAGATGGGAGGCCCAACGAGGCAGTGGCGAGTGTGGAGGATGCAGAGAGGCCAGGCAAAGTCAGGACTGAAGAACGCTCCCTGGATCTGGCAGTCAAGGATTACCGGTGTCCCTGGTGGAGTGGATTTCATGGCACGGTGAGGGGTGAAAGGCAGAATGTGGCAGGTTGAAGAGCGAGTAGGAGGTGACAACATGGAGAAACAGCATTGAGGAGCTTGGCTGTGAAGCGAGGGAGAGAGACAAGAGGTTCAAGGAGATGTTGTTTTGCTTCCTTTTGTAAAACATGGGGGACATTTGAACACGCTTTCAGATATTGGGGAAGGAGATGGCCACATGGCTGTAAATACTGGAAAGAGGTGATAACAGACTGAGCAAGGTCTCGGTTTGGGGGAGGACAGGAGGGTTCAGATCAAGAGCACAGGTGGAGAGACTGACCCGGAACAGGAAAAGGAAAAGGGTCGTCTTCCCTTAGCTTTGAAGGCAGGAGGTGAGGGCACAGGCAAGCCCAGGTAACTCCTTGAGCACAGGAGTCGAAAGTGGAGGGAGTTTATATTTGGAGCCTGGTTTTCCTTTGTCAAGTGGGACTGAGTTTATATCTGGGGTCAAGGGAAAAGCTGACTGCAAGCTTGACCGATTGGTTCTCCAGTTGAAAAAGTCTGTTGGGTTCTCCAGAGAAACAGAACTGATAGGATGTAGATATGCATCACAGAGGGATTGGTTGGGGGTGGATTTTAAGGAACTGGCTTCTGCAGTGGTGGAGGCTGGCAAGTCCAAAAATCTACAGCTCGAGTCCAAAGGCAGCCTAAGGCAGAATCCCCTCCTCCTCCTGAGGACCTCACTCTGTTTTCTCTTAAGGCCTTTAACTGAGTAGATGAGGCCCACACACGTCATGAAGGATAATCTGCTTTACTCAAAGTCCACTGGTTTAAATGTGAAAAATACATCCAGACTGGTTCCACTAAATATCCGGTACCATGGTCTGGCCAAGCTGACACATAAAATTAACCAACACAAAGAGTTTTGAGGATCCCATTTATACTGACAGTGAAATTCTAAGACGATGCAGATGAGGAGAAGACTATGAAGTGTGGAGAGAATGTGGACTCCAGGAGGTCCTGACTGTAGCAGGTGTTCTGTTGGCCACAGGTTTCCTGATGGAGCCAGAGATGATGAAGACAGTGTGGAAGAGTCATGGCGGATGACCCACCGTGGGAGCCGCCCACCTTCAAGAAGAGCTGCCATCTCAACACAGATGGATGGACTCTGTGAAAGTGAACCTTCTAAAGGCAAATTCTGATTCTGAAGCCTCAGTCAGCAAAACTTCTGGGGAAACTCCTTCCTCCCCAGCAGCCGGATGTGGATACTTCAGAGATAACAGACAACACAAGTTATCTTCCATGATTTCTCCTTCCTCTGTTTGCAACATGGCTCAAAGGCATATACACTTATCTCATGGAAATCAGTATGATTACTTACTTTACTTTCAAGGCTGCCTTTTCTCAATAAGTCAACCTTATCCTTTTTTCCACTCACAGGCCTGAGGTCTTATCATAGCCATCCCATCCTTGGCAAGAATCCTTGGAGGGTAGCCTGGGACATACCTAGTGGTAAGCCACCTGTTCTGGGTTGAGAGTGGATCTATTCTAGTCAGAGGCTTTGTGATCTGGACAAAGGAATTGAGTGTGTGCCTGTCAACTTGTCAAGCAATACTAAATTTGGCGGGCCAGCTGAATTCCAGCAGAAAAATCATGCAAAATAAGGTTGCGCAATTGGGGAAAAATTGGCCCACAGGAAAAACAATTGGAGGAAATTCCGTAGGAGAAAATTCAGTATGGCCATAGAATTCTAACTCGAGGGCTGCAACCTAGTTATGTGACCTTGTAATACAGAGACTGATCCTCAGATATAACACCAAAGGGTTTGGAGCCACAGTGATCTCTCAGAAGCAACTATTACCACCCCCCAATTTTATATGCACTAGAAAAAAGATTTCTTTCAACTTTAAAAAGGTGTGATTGTTTTTTGTTTGTTTGTTTGTTTTCTGAGACAGAGTCTTGCTCTGTCATCCAGGCTAGAGTGCCATGGCACCAGCCTAGCTCACAGCAACCTCAAACTCCTGGGCTCAAGCGATCCTCCTGCCTCAGCCTTTCAAGTAGCTGGGACTACAGGTGCGCATCACGCTTGGCTAATTTTTTCTATTTGTAGTAGAGACAGGGTCTCGCTCTTGCTCCGGCTGGTCTCAAACTCCTGACCTCAAGCAATCCTCCCCGCCTCAGCCTCCCAGAGTGCTAGGGTTACCGGCGTGAGCCACCGCGCTTGGTGAAGGTATGATTCTTGAAGTTGATTTTCTCTGAGCTTTCCTGATCCTCCCAATCAGAATGACCTGCACTGGCCCCTCCACCGCCATGGGCTCAGGCTCCCGACTCTGTCGCACTCCCTCCGTTGTGCCACACCTTGTTCACGGGCCTGATTCCTGGTCTAGATTATCAGCACCCTGACAATAGGACCATATCTTGTGTATCTCTGAGTTTCCGGGGACAATTATAGTGCCTGGCACATAGCTATGGTCAATAAATTTTGCTTGCATAATAATAAAAACCCCCATGTTTTCATGTAGTATGGCTGTCACACTTTTCCGCCTCAGATGCTCTCCTCTATATGCAACCTAATGCAGTAACTCTTAAAATTATGTGTTTTTGTTTTTGTTTTTGAGACAGGGTCTTGCTCTGTTGCCCAGGCATGAGGGCAGTGGCATCATTGTAGCTCATTGAAACCTGAAACTCCTGGGCTCAAGCGATCCTCCTGCCTCAACCTCCCCCGTAGCTGGGACTACAGGCACGTGCCACCGCACCTGGCTAATTTTTCTATTTTTTGTGGAGACCAGATCTCGCTGTTGCTCAGGCTGTTCTTGCATTTCTAGCTTCAAGTGATCCTCCTGCCTCAGTCTCCCAAAGTGCTAGGATTACAGGCATGAGCCACTGTGCCTGGCCTTAAAACTGTTAAGGTCAGAAATTGAACACAGTTCTCCAGATCTTTGACCAGCACAAAATACAGGGAGAAAAAAATGCTTTGTGCCTGAATACCTTACTTCTGGGTAGAGAAACCGAACACTATATTGCCTAATTTTTTAAAACCACACGACTTGAAGCTTGTGGTCAACTGAAATATGTTTTCATGTGGATTTCTGACAAGCTGCATCTCCCCTGTTCCACATATGTGCAATTGATCTTGAACCCAAAAGGCAGGACTTTATATTTTTTTGTTTTAGCACAAGGTGAAGTCCAATGAAAATCACTTTGAATTTGATGCTGTCAGTGATGACATTAGTCATCCTTCCTGGCTTCAGGTCAGTGGTGAATTTGATATGCTTATCTCTTCTGTTTTGTTCCTACTCTTGGACAATGATGTTGAAAGGATTGGGACTAATTCCAATAGGAACCACTCCCTTCCATGTTGAGTAAGCCACCAACAGCTGAAAAGGCATATCGAACATCTTTCATTTCACCATCTTCTCCACAAAGATCTTATAGATGACATTTTAAAAAGATTTTCTAAAGAACATAGATACTTTTTACTACAGTAGCTCCTGAAACTTCCAAGTCAACTTAAATTAAAAATATATAAATAAAATAAGGCTCGTATGGTACAATTTCTTAGCATGCATATGCTGGCCCTGGTGGCAATGACATCCTTTTCTAAGTTCTACAATCTCTTCCCCAACCCCACCCACCACCTCTTAAATAAATCTGATTTAGTCAGTTCAGTTAATATTGAACTGACTTTCCATGATTGGGAGCCCAGCTGATGGCTCTCTCCAATCTCATCTCTTTCATGATTCCTCAAAAATTAATAGCTATGACTTTGAGATCATATTACAAGTTCCTTAAACATCCACAAATGAAGTTATTTAGACTTGAAAATAAACTTTTTGAGGTTGGTCTTAATAAGCTTGGGAGAGCTATCCTGGATTCCTCACTTAAGTGGCAAGCATCTGCAGTCAGAGATTACTATTTCTTCTGATTTTTGCCCAAGTCTGCAGGATGAGGCAATGGAACAGGATTCGTCACCCTAAACATCTTTAGCGATTATACCTAGCTCCCTGGTAAGAAGCTGCTTGTCCTCATCTCATGATGCTTTAAACCTTTCCCTAGGTGACCTGAAGATTCTGTACATCTTGGTATTTTTCTGATCTTTTAGTGCTGAACCTATGAAGGCGCTGAATGACACACATGATACCAAGAGTCCAGGCTGATTGTCACAAGATGCAGAGGACTTAGAAGAAAACCTTATAGGTCAAATGTGCCAGAATTAGAGGTGAATGTGACAGGGCAAACTCATTCCTTCCCTGATAACACCTCAGGCAGCTCTCCTGAGAAGAAAGTACCAAACCATGAGGTCACCAGACTGTGGGGAGGGGGTTTCCTCCTACCCCCACAGTCCTTGTTCAGAACGTAAGCTTTGGGATTGGCGGAAGACACCCATGTTCTTGTTTTCATGATGTGTCAAACATAATGAGATCCACAAAATAGCCAAAGATTTGGAGAACCAGGTCAAGCTTTGGTTTTTCCACCTGACTCTGGAACTCCAAAAATCCAAGCTTTCAAAAAGGTGCCCAGTGACAAACTTATTTCAGGGTAGAGTATCAAAGCTTGAGTCTTTAAAAGGTAGCTTAGGGATACAGCTACAAATTGCCTCCTTTATAGGTAAGAAAATTGTGGCCCAGAGAGGTTTAATGACTTGCCCAAGGTCACATAGTCAGCAAAAATTGGAGCTTGCCCTTGAACCCAGGACTGTGCACTTCAGCTCCTTTCTTTGTGACAGGCTGCTGCTGCTTTTGCCCATGAGTTAAAGTTGCTCTGTCAGCCTTTATTTCTGCTCTTTCCAATTTGGAAATTTTTTTTTTTCCTAGACAATAGTGAAAGAGAAGGATTTGAATAATTCTGGCTTGTGCTAATATCATGCCACATTTTCTAAGAGTGGGACTATAGAAGGTGGTAAATTTAGAGACAGAGAAGCCACTCATGGAAAAACTGGGCTGAGGACAGATTCGGCACAGGTGTAGCACAAAGAGACGATAGAAGTCACGCTTGACCACAGTCAGAGGGAACACAGCCATGGAGGGCTAGCACCGAAAAGCCAACACGATCCGGGCTGTATTTATAGAAGGATCACATGCAAAGCCCAGGAAGCAGTCATTAAGCTACAGTCTATATTAATCTGATGTCTATTAAATATGATGCCCATTTTGTCACGCTGTGAAAAGAGAAAGCCCAGAAGGGGGAAACAGAAGTGACAGGAAACGATAACTTAAAGTGAAGGAATTTGGGTTACAGAAGGCAAGCATTTTCATGAATTCTGCCCATCATCTGGTTGTTTGAACCAGTAGGAGGAAAGAGAGAGAAAAGGGAAAAAGAGTTACATCAATTAGAAATTTTCCTCCAACCTGCTGGCCTCTCAGCACAGAACTCTTTTATATATTTTTTTAAAAATTTATTTTTAATTATTATGGGTACATAATAGTTGTATATCTTTATAGGGTACATGGATATTTTGACACAGGCATACAATGTGTATTAATCAAATCAGGCTAATGGGGTATCCATCATCTCAGGCATTTATCATTTCTTTGTGTTAGGAACATGCCGATTTCCCCCCTTTTCATTATTTTAAATATACCCTAATTTATTGTTGATTATAGTCACTTTGCTGTGCTACCAAATATTGTTCATTCTAACTAGCTGACCACATTTTTGTACCCACGAACCATCGCCACTTGATCCCCTCCTGCCCCTTACCCTTCCCAGCCTCTGGTAACCATCACTCTACTCTCCGTCTCCATAAGGTCAATTGTTGTAATATTTAGCTCCCACATATGAGTGAGAACATGCAAGCTTTGTCTTTCTAGCACAGGATTTTAGAAGCATATTCTGACTCCCGGCCTTCCAGTGAAGGTTAAGATCCCTGCCTGACGTCTCTCTCTCTGTGAAGACCGAACCTTCCATTATCGATTCTTCTTAAGGACGGCGTCTCCACCTGTGCAGGACTCGCACCAGCACTGCTGGGTACAGAGGGCAAAAGCTGGCTGAGCAGCCTCGGGCTCGTGCCTGGAACCCACACTGAGCACAGCAGTCTCGTGGCCCCTGCCTGATTTCTGAGCTTGTTTTCAGCCCACGTGTGAAAGATTCTCTCACTCAGTCTTCACCAAATCCCCACGCGGGATGTGGGATTTGAATGTGGGATTTGGGACTTGAACGTGGAGTCTAAACCACTGCTACCTGTCCTCGTGCTGACTTGCTTTAGGTATCAGCACATCGAATGTGGTGGGGAAATGCAGAGTCAACCACAGAGACGCATCGCTGACTTCCAGAAGTTAAAAATGTAGAACTCTTCTGATTTTAGACATATTTTATGTAGTAATTCCATATTTTGGAGAAAGATGGTGATTACTTTAAAACAATTCTCTGTTATGTCTTCTTTTCTCTTCCACAGAGATTTCAATCTTATTTTAATCTCTCCTGGAAGAAGAAAAAGAAAAGCAAAAGACAGACACACAAAGGAGGAAGAGCCTCTAGGGATCACACGCCAGGTCCTTGCAGGCCAATGACTGCAAAGGGAAAAGTCCTAGAGCTGGCTTTCCCTATCTCATCCCAAAAAGAAAACCCTGGGGAAAAAATACGAGGACACTGCATCCCAACTGCAGTGGGAGAACTTCAAGAAGCAAAGTGTCTAGTGGCTGACACTGGGGGCCAGATGTCCATGGGAGCATGGGCATGGCGTGCTCTGAGCTTTGAGCCACACAAAGCCAAGGAAGTGCAGGTGTTGCAGAGAATGGCCTAGTCCTCAAGTTCATGCCACCAGAGTTGCAGAAGATCAAATATGTCACCATAAAGAGGCCATGAATGGTCAGGAGCACAGACTTTGTGGACAAACAGACCTGGGATTGAATATCAGCTCTGTCAATCCCCTTTCCCCAGCCCAGAGTGAGCCTCAACTGTGTCCAAGGACAAATCCACATACCTTCTGGAAACTGCTGGTCTGCTATAGGATCAAACTATATGTCTGGTATTTTTCACTTAATGGTTTATCTTGCACATCTTCCTATAGCAACACACAGAGATTGACCTTGATTGTTTTAACGACTATGTGGTATTGCACTATATGGCCAGATTTATTTGGGGCACGTCCTAAGAATGAACTAATATCTAGGCGTTGGTGATTTTTGCTCTAGCAAACAATGCTGCAATGAATATCCTTGTATAAGTATCTGTATACAAATATAGCTGTAGGAAAATTTCCAGAAAGAGAATTTCTGCATGTGCCTTTAAAATTTTGATATTGTCAAATTGTCCTCTAAATAGCCCCAGACAATTTACCACCCACTAACAGTGCCCAAGAAGGCTTCTTTCTGATAAAGCACTATGAAGGAAAGACGACAGGCACGTTGAAGACAAAACTAAAAATGTCTTTTGTTATTCTTTAACTCTCCAGCAAGGCATTGTTGGTGCTATTTTGGGGGTCTTCGGGTGCTGACTCCACTGAAGATGAGAGCACAGTTGTGCTTTTCTCAGAGGGGACATCTGTCAGAATCTGGGCTTATTTTTGGTAACCTAGTGACATATCCCTTGCATTTCCAGGGGACTCTTGGCTTCCCTCCGCAATGACCCATTTGTGGCTGAAATTTAGCTGGTCTATTAATCTCCTTGTCTGCTCTGCAACCTATTTTGAGATTTGATATGTTGGTTCCCTGCAAAAACTGTGAGATACAAACTCCCAAATTAGAATCTTACACTCTCTGTTATTTGTGAAGGTGTATGGGTAAAACATGGTTTTTATTTTTGTTATTTAGTATTTGAACATTCATTGTGGGACATTGCAGACATACATAAGAATAGGGAAAGCAGTGTGCTGAGCCTCTGTGCCGTCCCACCCAGCTTTGATAATTATCAACTCATGACCCGTCTCAGTCCTCTGTACCCTGCCAATCCACTCCTGTGTTATTTTGAAGCAAATCCCAGACATCTTATTTAACCCGTAACCATTTCAGTGTCTACCTTTAAAATATAAGATCTTTTTAAAAAACACGTACTCACATTACCATGAACACACCTAAAATAACTAACAATAATTTTTAATGTACTCAATCCAGTCAGTGTTCAAATTCCCAATTGCCTCATACAAATCTTTAACATGATTTTTTTTTTTTTTTTTTTTTGA
>RJWJ010048726.1:0-10496 GCA_004363605.1 Indri indri | reverse complement strand
AGGTCAATGACCATCTCCAAATCTGCAACTGCAACTGCATTGCTGAGACTTGAATTCAGATCTGTTTCATGCTAGTTCACAGTTCTTTTCAATATTCCACATGCTTCTTATGGCATATTAATTACTGTGCTTGGGTAGGGGGGGAAGCTATTGGATGCAAGAGGTGCAGCATCTGGAGTTTCACCTGGCCAGGACTGATGCCCTCCCTGCTGGGGCGATGTTCCCTCCGTGGGCGCTTCCTTACTCTGCAGCACACGGGCCTGGCCTCAGTAATGGGCTTTTGAGAAAAGGCGCAATGGAGGCATTTTAGGGGTAGCTTGGGGATGGGGGTTGAGAGCAGCTCACGGAGCACATGCCAGGATGCTGCCGAAATCACTTTGGTAAATCTGTTAAAAGTAGAAAGTCTTAACAATGGCAGATTCTGTCTTCCAGCACAGTGCAGATCTTTCCTTTTCTTATCCAGAATGGTGCTGAGGTCTTCAGGGACAAAGGGAAGAAGGGAGGAAGGAATTAATGACTTCCTTGACCCTCAGGAAAGCTCTACCCATTTTGAAATATTTTACATTAACAAAGACAACTTATAATTTCTTTAACCAGTGTCCTGTCTTTTATGATGGCCATATCTTAGGGAATTATTGAATTTATTAAGAAACATTTCCTAGAATGTTAGTACTGAATCTAATGGTTAGGCTGTGCTCCCTCTGGCCATTTGGACTAACATGATGCTTTGGGATTATTTTGAGATAACTTTGGGATATACAATACTTTGGGATATACCATATTTTGGGATATTCTTTTCACATTGGCATCAATGTCTTGGTGCAGAGGTACTGTATGTGACTTTTAAAAAACTTTCTCAAATGATGAGAATATTTAAAAATGAGACTTCAGACTGGAAGCATGTTGGTTGTCACAAAACTAATCCATTCATTTTAAATAATGATATTGCCTCTTTCCTTCCATTTCGTTTTGCAGTTTACAAAAACATTGACATCTTCATAATTCTGTATGCCACCAATAAAGAAGGCAAATATCTCTATTTGCTTTTCTGTTTTACAAGCTTCACAGTGAAACTCCAAAACTCAGAATGCCATTTACCACAAAGAGTTACCAAAAATTCCATCATTCAAACTTCTGGAAATTTTCTTTGTGGAGAGCAAGTTCTCTCATTTATCATCTTTTTATCTTTTCAGGACAACCCAATGTTAGGATAAATGTACCTGAAACCAAAAATTGAAAAATTATTTTCTGGGCACTATTTTGGAGCTAGTTGTGGCTCAGAATTGAAGGGGAATGTTGGCTGCAGAGCTTTGTTCCCTCCCTCAATCAATCAAGCAGAACAACAGGCCCTGCATGGTAAAGGCGCGGCCAGTGGGATGGGAAGGGGACCCAACTCGGGATGCCCACAGCTTCCTCTGACCCCGACCACCTTACATTAGGCAATACAGTCAGGGTGAAAAGCTTCAAGGGTGGGCAGTGCCTGGGACCCTGAGAGTGAGGGCCCATAGTGTGGTGTAACTCCCCATGGAGATTAAAGAGCTCAGGATCCTGCCCTAGCACTTGCCAAGCGTCCTGCAAGGTTCCCCACCTCCCCACCACATCCACAACAAAACAAGACACCTGGAAGTCAATGCAGGTAGGCCTGTGCCTAGCCACCTATGCTCATGAACATCACAGGCCTGGGGGTAGCCAATTGCATCTGGGAAAAATGAGCTCAGACAATTGAAGAGCAAACTGTGAAAAAATGACAGGCACTTAACCATCTTAAATACACGAATCAAAATCAATGAACCAAGTCAAACATTGACGAAATGCACAGTAAATGCCCCCAAGGAGGTAAGAGAGGGTGATGTCAACGCAAAGTGAAAACGGGCAATACTGTTGAGGATGGATGTTCATGCCCTTGGTTTGACTAATGTAATAGCTGGAATAAATACTTTGATGGACAGGATAAATTGTTTTTTTTTTCTTTTTTAATTTTTTTATTTCAGCATATTATGGGGGTACAGATGTTTAGGTTATATATGTTGCCCTTATCCCCTCTCCCCCCTGAGTCCAAGTTTCAAGCATGTCCATCTCTCAGATGGTGTGCATTGCACTCTTTGTGTATGCCTATACCAATCTCCTCCTCCCCCTCTCCCTTCCCCCTCCCCGATGCCTGACATTGAATAGATGTTATTCTTATATGTACACTTATGTGTCCATCAGTTAATACCAATTTGATGGTGAGTACATGTGGTGCTTGTTTTTCCATTCTTGGGATACTTCATTTAGTAGAATGCGTTCCAGCTCCATCCAGGAGTATAAACAGGTGCTATATCACCATTGTTTCTTAAAGCTGAATAGTACTCCATGGTATACATATACTACAGTTTATTAATCCACTCATGTATTGATGGACATTTGGGTTGTTTCCACATCTTTGCAATTGTGAATTGTGCCGCTGTAAACATTCGGGTACAGGTGTCTTTCTTATAGAGTATCATTTGATCTTTTGGGTAGATGCCCAGTAATGGGATTGCTGGATTGAATGGTACTTCTAACTGTATCTCTTTAAGGTATCTCCATATTGCTTTCCACAGAGGTTGCACTAGTTTGCAGTCCCACCAGCAGTGTATGAGTGTTCCTATCTCTCCACATCCACGCCAACATTTATTGTTTTGGGACTTTTTGATAAAGGCCAGTGTCACTGGAGATAAGTGATATCTCATTGTGGTTTTGATTTGCACTTCCCTGATGATTAGAGATGTTGAGCATTTTTTCATATGTTTTTTGGCCATTATTCTGTCTTCTTTTGAAAAGTTTCTGTTCATGTCCTTTGCCCACTTTTTGATGGGGTTGTTTGATTTTTTCTTGTTGATTTTCCTGAGTTCTAAGTAGATTCTAGTTATCAGCCCTTTATCGGATTTGTAGCATGCAAAAATGTTCTCCCATTCTGTAGGTTGTCTGTTTGCTCTTGTGACAGTTTCTTTGGCTGTGCAGAAGCTTTTTAATTTGATCAGGTCCCATTTATTTATTTTGGTTGTTGCTGTAATTGCCTTTGGGGATCTTCTTCATAAATTCTTTGCCTATGCTAATGTCTAGAAGAGTATTTCCAACATCTTCCTCTAGAATTCTAATAGTTTCACTCCTCAGGTTTAAGTCTGATACTCAACGTGAGTTGATTTTTGTGAGAGGTGAAAGGTGTGGATCCTGGTTCAGTCTTCTACATGTGGCTATCCAGTTTTCCCAGCACCATTTATTGAATGAAGATTCTTTTCCCCAGTGTATGTTTTTGTCTGCTTTGTCAAAGATTAGGTGGCTATATGAGGATGGTTTTATATCTGGGTTCTCAGTTCTGTTCCACTGGTCAATGGCTCTATTTTTGTGCCAGTACCAAGCTGATTTGATTATTACAGCTTTGTAATAGAGTTTGAAGTCTGGTAAATTGATGCCTCCCATTTTGTTTTAATTGCCTAGAATTGTTTTTTCTATGCGGGGTCTTCTCTGGTTCCATACAAAGCGTAAAATTAATTTTTCTACATCTGTGAAGAATGATGTTGGTAATTTAATAAGGATTGCATTGAATCTGTAGATCACTTTGGGTAGTATAGACATTTTAACGATGTTGATTCTGCCAACTCACGAGCATCGTATGGTTTTCCACCTGTTTACGTCCTCTGCTATTTCCTTCCTCAATGTTTCATAGTTCTCCCTGTAGAGGTCTTTTACCTCCTTAGTTAAATATATTCCTAGGTACTTTATTTCCTTTGTCTTCTGTCTTTTTGATGAAGGCATTTAAGGCTATCAATTTTCCCCTTAGGACTTATTTTACTCTATCCCATAGATTTTGAAACTTTTGTGCCAATTATCATCCATTTTGAGAATTTTTTTATTTGTATCTTAATTTCATCATTGATCCAAGGATTGTTCAGCAGCAGGTTGTTTAATTTCCATGACTTTGTGTAGAATTGAGTATTTCTCTTGGAATTGATTTCCAGTTTTATTCCACTGTGGTTTGAGAAGATACATGGTATGATTTTGATGTTTTGAATTCACTGACACTTGTTTTGTGGCCTAAGATATAGTCAATCTTGGAAAATATCCCATGTGCTAATGGAAAGAATGTGACCCTTTGAGTGTGTCAAACTACCTTGTTTTTTCATATTGTCAGAATTATTTTGCTGGTTTCTTCTTATTTGAAACCTCTTCTCTCAGCTCAAGATTGACAGGTTTGTGACACAATCGCTCTCTTTTGCTGGGAATTCTCCTACTAAATGAGAAGAAGGAGAAATCCCTGGATAGTGTCCTGCTCCAGAGGATTGACTTATTCCAGTGGGAGATGGGTGGATGCACTGACAGCCTGTGATATAGCTGTTCCCCTGCATTGTTCCACTCCCCTGTGGTTGTCATAGTCCAAGCTGGTGCTGGGGGATATTCATTCAGATTGGTTAGGTAGTCCTAGGCCACTCTTAAAAGCTTGGGCAGGAGGCTAAGCAAGTCCTTCTCCATGGAGGTGGGTGGCATGACCTTGGCCAGTGCATGGGTGGGTTACAGGGCCTAGGTGAGCACCTGGACACATCACGGGCCCACAGCTGGCAGTAGGGTATGTCACAGGACCTCAGTGGGTGCCTTGGTGCATCACGGGATCTTGGCCAGTGCCTGGGCAAGTCACAGGACCTTAGTGGGCACCTTCGTGGCTTGTGGGACCTTGACAAGTACCTGGGAAGATTACAGGACCTTGGTGAGTGCTTGGAATGTTACAGCACTGCAGCCGGAGGTGCGATGGGTCAGGGGACCTTGGCAGGTGACTGTGCCTGGCATGGGACCTTGGTGGGCACTTCTGGGGTCTTGGATGGTGCCTCAATGGGTTTGAAGACCACAGCTGGTGTTGGAGTGGCTCATTTGGCAGCAGTGGCTGGGCCACCCATGGCTGGCCTGGCTGGGGTGATGTGCAGCACCCCACTGGGAAATTGTGGTGGCTGGAGCTCTCCCTCTGCCCAGGTCCAACTGTGGCAGCTGCTGTGGTGCTACTCAGGTGGCAGCAGTGGTGCTATTGAGATGGCAAGATGCTGAGGACTGGGGGTCCTCTGCTCGGGTCCCTGGGAGGTGGCTGGCAGGGAGTTTGGGGATTGCACAGCACGCAGTCACAGTATGCATGAGAGTGCCCACCCTACTGGCTCCCTCTCTGAGTTGGCAGGGGTAATGGGGAGGCAGCTTCCGTGGAGCCAATGCCTCTGCAGACCAGGTGATCTGGGGCTCAGAGGCAGATTGGCACCTGTTGCTGCCACCTGGGACCAGAAGTTGGGGGGCTCCACTGTGCGCACCCTCGATGCAATGCTGCTGCAGTCTCCAAGCAGCTCTCTGATGAGTTCAGAGGCCTGCTGTGGAAGGGAACCCCCTAATGGCTCAGATTTCAGTGTTCTCTGGGGGCATGCAGAGTCCATGGGTCTCTCCCTTAACATTTCACCGTGTGCAGACACTTCCCCCATGGACCTTCTGATCTTGCCATGTGGATCACCCTGCCTCTCTCTCCCCCACTGGAGAGACTGCCTCTCTCTCCCATCACTTCTCTGATGATTCACAATGTTCTCTGAGATGGTCCAACAACAGGTGAATCTTTGATCCTCTCCCTGACAGCAGGAGTGAGGGCTGTGTCTAGTCTATCATCTTGGCCCCTCCCATCACTCAATCTCATTACTTTTTAAGGGAGGGGTATACATTCAAGATATTTCTTACTTGATGTGGTCCAAGGGGACTATTCATAAAATTTAGTCCCCACTACTAGAAGTAGAATTAACCAAGCATGTTTTCCAAAGAGAATCTATTAGTATCAAACCCAATAAGCCTTGTAGGCTTGAAAATACCTTTATTTTAACTTAAATATTTAAAAAATACTATAAGATATACATTTCTGGGCCGTGATTTCTCTTCTTCAACATATTGAAAGTATTACTCAATTGCCAATCTGATTCTTTTTGCCTGGTGGGTGATAGCGTGGTCTTTACAGAAGTTTTTAAAATGTTCTGATTTTTTAAATCTTCTTATATTTTACTCTAATGTACCTATATGTGAGTTTTTTCTTATACACTCCATAAGCACTCTATGAGCCTTTTTAGTGTCAAGTCCTTGCTATCTTTAAGAAATTATTAATCGTTATTTTATCTATATCCTTCTTTATGATTTTTTTCTATTCTTCTTGAAAGAAGAATGTTCCATGAATGGCAACACTTTTACTTCTCTCCTTTCTATATGTTATATTCACTACTTTTTTTCTTTCCCAATGCCTTCAGGGCATACTCACTCATTTGTACTTAACAATTTAGGCTGTCCAGGCATAGATGGAGCTTACCTAAAAATGATACAAGCCATTTATGACAAACCCACAGCCAACATCATACTGAATGGGGAAAAATTGAAAGCATTCCCACTTAGAACTGGAACCAGACAAGGTTGCCCACTATCTCCACTTCTATTCAACATAGTGTTGGAATCCTGGCGACAGCAATCAGGCAAGAGAGTGGAATTAAAGGCATACGAATAGGAACAGAAGAGACCAAACTCTCACTATTTGCTGATGACATGATTTTATATCTAGAAAACCCCATGGATTCAACCAAGAGGCTCTTGGAATTGATAAATGAATTCAGTAAAGTCTCAGGATATAAAATCAATACACACAAATCAGAGGCTTTCATATACGCCAATAGCAGTCATACCGAGAACCTAATCAAGGACTCAATTCCCTTCACAATAGCAGCAAAGAAAATAAAGTATCTAGGAATATATTTAACTAAGGAGGCAAAAAGGTAAAAGACCTCTACAGGGAGAACTATGAAACATTGAGGAAGGAAATCACAGAGGACATAAGTGGAAAACCATACCATGCTCGTGGGTCGGCAGAATCAACATCATTAAGATGTCTATACTACCCAAAGTGATCTACAGATTCAATGCAATCCCTATTAAAATATCAGCATCATTCTTCACAGATGTAGAATAATTAATTCTACGCTTCGTATGGAACCAGAGAAGACCCCGCATAGAAAAAACAATTCTAGGCAATTAAAACAAAATGGGAGGTATCAACTTACCAGACTTCAAACTCTATTATAAGGCTGTAGTAATCAAAACAGCTTGGTACTGGCACAAAAATAGAGCCATTGACCAGTGGAACAGAACTGAGAACCCAGATATAAAACCATCCTCATATAGCCACCTAATCTTTGACAAAGCAGACAAAAACATACACTGGGGAAAAGAATCTTCATTCAATAAATGGTGCTGGGAAAACTGGATAGCCACATGTAGAAGACTGAACCAGGATCCACACCTTTCACCTCTCACAAAAATCAACTCACGTTGAGTATCAGACTTAAACCTGAGGAGTGAAACTATTAGAATTCTAGAGGAAGATGTTGGAAATACTCTTCTAGACATTAGCATAGGCAAAGAATTTATGAAGAAGATCCCCAAAGGCAATTACAGCAACAACCAAAATAAATAAATGGGACCTGATCAAATTAAAAAGCTTCTGCACAGCCAAAGAAACTGTCACAAGAGCAAACAGACAACCTACAGAATGGGAGAACATTTTTGCATGCTACAAATCCGATAAAGGGCTGATAACTAGAATCTACTTAGAACTCAGGAAAATCAACAAGAAAAAATCAAACAACCCCATCAAAAAGTGGGCAAAGGACATGAACAGAAACTTTTCAAAAGAAGACAGAATAATGGCCAAAAAACATATGAAAAAATGCTCAACATCTCTAATCATCAGGGAAGTGCAAATCAAAACCACAATGAGATATCACTTATCTCCAGTGACACTGGCCTTTATCAAAAAGTCCCAAAACAATAAATGTTGGCGTGGATGTGGAGAGATAGGAACACTCATACACTGCTGGTGGGACTGCAAACTAGTGCAACCTCTGTGGAAAGCAATATGGAGATACCTTAAAGAGATACAGTTAGAAGTACCATTCAATCCAGCAATCCCATTACTGGGCATCTACCCAAAAGATCAAATGATACTCTATAAGAAAGACACCTGTACCCGAATGTTTACAGCAGCACAATTCACAATTGCAAAGATGTGGAAACAACCCAAATGTCCATCAATACATGAGTGGATTAATAAACTGTAGTATATGTATACCATGGAGTACTATTCAGCTTTAAGAAACAATGGTGATATAGCACCTCTTTATACTCCTGGATGGAGCTGGAACGCATTCTACTAAATGAAGTATCCCAAGAATGGAAAAACAAGCACCACATGTACTCACCATCAAATTGGTATTAACTGATGGACACATAAGTGTACATATAAGAATAACATCTATTCAATGTCAGGCATCGGGGAGGGGGAAGGGAGAGGGGGAGGAGGAGATGGGAATAGGCATACACAAAGAGTGCAATGCACACCATCTGAGAGATGGACATGCTTGAAACTTGGACTCAGGGGGGAGAGGGGATAAGGGCAACATATATAACCTAAACATCTGTACCCCCATAATATGCTGAAATAAAAAAATTAAAAAAGAAAAAAAAAACAATTTATCCTGTCCATCAAAGTATTTATTCCAGCTATTACATTAGTCAAACCAAGGGCATGAACATCCATCCTCAACAGTATTGCCCGTTTTCACTTTGCGTTGACATCACCCTCTCTTACCTCCTTGGGGGCATTTACTGTGCATTTCGTCAATGTTTGACTTGGTTCATTGATTTTGATTCGTGTATTTAAGATGGTTAAGTGCCTGTCATTTTTTCACAGTTTGCTCTTCAATTGTCTGAGCTCATTTTTCCCAGATGCAATTGGCTACCCCCAGGCCTGTGATGTTCATGAGCATAGGTGGCTAGGCACAGGCCTACCTGCATTGACTTCCAGGTGTCTTGTTTTGTTGTGGATGTGGTGGGGAGGTGGGGAACCTTGCAGGACGCTTGGCAAGTGCTAGGGCAGGATCCTGAGCTCTTTAATCTCCATGGGGAGTTACACCACACTATGGGCCCTCACTCTCAGGGTCCCAGGCACTGCCCACCCTTGAAGCTTTTCACCCTGACTGTATTGCCTAATGTAAGGTGGTCGGGGTCAGAGGAAGCTGTGGGCATCCCGAGTTGGGTCCCCTTCCCATCCCACTGGCCGCGCCTTTACCATGCAGGGCCTGTTGTTCTGCTTGATTGATTGAGGGAGGGAACAAAGCTCTGCAGCCAACATTCCCCTTCAATTCTGAGCCACAACTAGCTCCAAAATAGTGCCCAGAAAATAATTTTTCAATTTTTGGTTTCAGGTACATTTATCCTAACATTGGGTTGTCCTGAAAAGATAAAAAGATGATAAATGAGAGAACTTGCTCTCCACAAAGAAAATTTCCAGAAGTTTGAATGATGGAATTTTTGGTAACTCTTTGTGGTAAATGGCATTCTGAGTTTTGGAGTTTCACTGTGAAGCTTGTAAAACAGAAAAGCAAATAGAGATATTTGCCTTCTTTATTGGTGGCATACAGAATTATGAAGATGTCAATGTTTTTGTAAACTGCAAAACGAAATGGAAGGAAAGAGGCAATATCATTATTTAAAATGAATGGATTAGTTTTGTGACAACCAACATGCTTCCAGTCTGAAGTCTCATTTTTAAATATTCTCATCATTTGAGAAAGTTTTTTAAAAGTCACATACAGTACCTCTGCACCAAGACATTGATGCCAATGTGAAAAGAATATCCCAAAATATGGTATATCCCAAAGTATTGTATATCCCAAAGTTATCTCAAAATAATCCCAAAGCATCATGTTAGTCCAAATGGCCAGAGGGAGCACAGCCTAACCATTAGATTCAGTACTAACATTCTAGGAAATGTTTCTTAATAAATTCAATAATTCCGTAAGATATGGCCATCATAAAAGACAGGACACTGGTTAAAGAAATTATAAGTTGTCTTTGTTAATGTAAAATATTTCAAAATGGGTAGAGCTTTCCTGAGGGTCAAGGAAGTCATTAATTCCTTCCTCCCTTCTTCCCTTTGTCCCTGAAGACCTCAGCACCATTCTGGATAAGAAAAGGAAAGATCTGCACTGTGCTGGAAGACAGAATCTGCCATTGTTAAGACTTTCTACTTTTAAACAGATTTACCAAAGTGATTTCGGCAGCATCCTGGCATGTGCTCCGTGAGCTGCTCTCAACCCCCATCCCCAAGCTACCCCTAAAATGCCTCCATTGCGCCTTTTCTCAAAAGCCCATTACTGAGGCCAGGCCCGTGTGCTGCAGAGTAAGGAAGCGCCCACGGAGGGAACATCGCCCCAGCAGGGAGGGCATCAGTCCTGGCCAGGTGAAACTCCAGATGCTGCACCTCTTGCATCCAATAGCTTCCCCCCCTACCCAAGCACAGTAATTAATATGCCATAAGAAGCATGTGGAATATTGAAAAGAACTGTGAACTAGCATGAAACAGATCTGAATTCAAGTCTCAGCAATGCAGTTGCAGTTGCAGATTTGGAGATGGTCATTGACCT
>RJWJ010048725.1:0-10481 GCA_004363605.1 Indri indri | reverse complement strand
GATGAGATCACCTAATAAGGAAGTACAGCAAATGGGGAAAGGCCCCAAACTGGGGCTTGGGGAGACGGGCAGTGCTAGGCTAGTAGAAAGACACAGGTAAGACCATAGCTGTCCTAGAGTTTATATTCTTCAGGGAGGAAACAGAAAACAAGTGAACAAATGGTAGATTTCAAACCAATGTGATAAAGATAAAGGGTGATGTGATAAAGTGTGCATGGAGATAGCATGAGAGTGGCCAGAAACTTCTCCTCTCTGTGAGGCAGTAATCTTGGCAGCTGACTGACAGGGGCCAAGTGGATAGGAATAGTGGTGCTTTTAAAATCCTTTCCATTCTTTTTTTTTTTTTTTCTTTTACTTATAAACAAATCTAAATTTGTGGCCATAACTATTCTATTCTAGGGAAAAATGCTTTAACTTATAAGGGTTTGCTCCTCTCCTCCCCTTCCCCATTTTTTTTTTAACTCCAAATGTTCAGGCCATTATTAGCTCAAGAGTTCTAGAAGTGGAGCCGATTCAGACTGACCCCTGGGGCCCCTCCAGGATCCTCTCTTGCTCTGGCAGCTCTCCTACCCCATTATCTTGACTCTACAGTCCCGTTGTCTTCTTCCCTAAGTTTCGCAACTCTTGGGGCACCAAAGCCCCTCCTGCCTTCCCCGGCTCCAGGTGCTACTTCCCTGAACGAGGCCATGCTTCCAGAAATCACAAACTCCATAAGGGCAAACGTTGCTTGTGTTATTCACTGCTGCATTCCCAGCACCCAGAATTGGGCCTAGCACACAGTTGGCACTCAATAAATATTCGTTCACTGAGAGAACTTCCTGAAGCCAATAGGAGGGTAACCAGTCACCTCTCTAAATGCTTAAGTACTCAAACCTACAACTAGAAAGAATGTGTGGGCTGGGCGCAGTGGCTCACGCCTGTAATCCTAGCACTCTGGGAGGCTGAGGCGAGCAGATCGTTCTGAGCTCAGGAGTTTGAGACCAGCCTGAGCAAGAGCGAGACCCTGTCTCTACCAAAAATAGAAAGAAATTAATTGGACAGCTAAAAATATATAGAAAAAATTAGCCAGGCATGGTGGCGCATGCCTGTAGTCCCAGCTACTCGGGAGGCTGAGACAGTAGGATCACTTGAGCCCAGGAGTTTGAGGTTGCTGTGAGCTAGGCTGACGCCACGGCACTCGCCCCAGGCGAGAGTGAGACTCTGTCTCAAAAAAAAAAAGAATATGTGGCCTACCATCATACAGATAAACATTATCACTTGCATTTTACAAAACAGACTGCTGAGTTGGTTTGAATAATCCAAGATTTCACCTAATCCAAGATTTCACCTAAAGTGGTCTTTTTTTTCTCTATTAGAAAAATTTTTTAAAGCCAGGAAGTAGGAGCTGTGAAAAAACCCAGCATACAAAGAGGACATTACCCATGTCATTTAACATTTCTTGAAGATGTGATGAATTTAACCGATGTTGAACAGCCTTCCTGGATAAATCCAACAATAAATATTTTGGTCTCCTGAAAACAAACAAACAAGCAAAACAACTCTTCCTGGCTCAAATTATAGGAATTCTTTGCTGGCAGCTCAGGCTAGGCTTTTTGCATATGTGCTTTTAGGACAGGATTGTAGATTGCATGTGTTCTGCACAGCAACCACGGACACTTAACATTCATTAAATAATAATGAAACAGGAGGCCTGGATTTTTTGTTGTTGTTGTTTCTCCAGGGTCTGTTCCTCACTTAAGTGACCTTGGACAAATCTATTCCTTCTCCTCATATCTGATTTCCATATATCTGTTTCAGGATAATGTTTGTGACTAAGATGCTTTGTGAGATCTTCAGATTACAAATAGCAGTTAGTGCCCTTCATCTATGAAATTTATCTCCTTCACTCTCCTATCGGATGGCTGCTTGACACTTCTACTGAAAACCTTCACACACAGCTGTGGAGCGTTGTCAACACCATCTAAGGATGGTTCAGATGTTCTAAGGCCAATCAACTGACAAGTAATAAGAGTAACTTGAGCCACGAAAAGTCTGTTTCTTATGCTACTCAGAATTGGAAAATGGGTAAATGTAATAATCCCCACACCACGTTTTCTTTATTTCTGTGGTTTTCAGCCTCTTCTACACCATGCAAAAGCTGCTGGCGACATCTGACTACGCTATGTTCTGCAATTGCCTTTCCAAAGCAACCCTTACAAACACTGAGAGGGATACAAGGCCTATGCTGGGGATAGGACAAACTGCCAGGACTGGCAGTCCGGCCCTGGTGCGGTCACCGCGTATTCCATACACTGTTTTAGAGGCTGACAAAATACAGCCATCTTGCATAGGCACCCTGGCCCAGGAAGAGGGCGAGCCCGGAGACCGCCACCTGAGAGGGGCCGCCCGCTCCGCCGCCCCGCCCGCAGCCCGCGCACCGGCGGCCACCTCGGCCGGGCCGGAGTCTGAGCGGACAAAGTTGGCCGCGGGCGGACGCCGGCCTGAGCCGTAGGGCCCGGCCGCGCTTGGCCCGGGCGCAAGCGGAAAGAAAGCCGTCGGTGCGCCCGCTAGCCGCCGCCGCGGCCCCGTCAGAAAGCGGGCGGGGGACGCCAGGCTCCTATTCGCGAGCTTCCTGTCGGGGAGTGTTTTCCACTAGGGCGCGACGACCGGCCGGCCGCATCCTCCTCCCCGCCCCCACGTGCCCGGGGCCCCGCGGGGGCGGCCCTCACCCCTCCCCACCGCGGCCCGAGACACCCGCAGGGCGGGCGTTCACCCGCCGCGCCGCCTCCCCTCCCCCACTTCCCTCTGGGCGCCCCAAACCCGGGCTTCGGGGGTTCTGTGACGTGTGCGCGTGGAGCGGAGTGGGAATGCAGGCCGGGGGCGGGGGCGAGACGGGGGAGGCCGGTCGTCTCGGCGGGAGCCGGCGGCCCCTCGGCGTGTCTTTTGTGTTTGTACACAGACGGCGCGAGGCGGCCGAGAGGAGGGAGCGGGCGGCGCGCGGGGGAGGGGCGAGCGCGCGCCAGCGAACGGGCGCGCGGGGGGAGGGGCGGGGCGGGGCGCGAGCGGGGGATGGGGCGGGGCCGAGCCTTCCCTCCATTGTGTGTGATTGGCTGGTGCGCGGCGCGGGGGCGGGGCGGCGTGTGTTGGGGGATAGCCTCGGTGTCAGCCATCTTTCAATTGTGTTCGCAGCCGCCGCCGCGCCGCCGTCGCTCTCAAACGCCAGCGCCGCCTCTCGCTCACCGAGCTCCAGCCGAAGGAGAAGGGGGGTAAGTTTCCCCGTCTGCCCGCTTCCCCGGAACCGAGTCCCGCTTGCCGTCAGCCCGAAGCCGGGCCCTGGCGGTACAGGGAGGGGGCCGATAGCCCCTCCGGCTTAGCCCACAAACTTTTTGGCCCAGAAATGGAGGTGAGGAGCGAGTTTCCCTCTTCCCTCAGGCGGCGGCGGCGGCTCCCACGTCTCTCGCCGCCTCAGCCCAGCAGCAGCTACCGCCGCGGCGCCGAGCCTGCTCTCCCTCCTTCTCCCTGCGCCCCTGATCCTCTTTCTTCGGTGAAATCCCGCCCGCCGCCCCTTCCCCGGACCCCAAACCTTTACCAGGACCCGCGCGGGCCTCTTAACTACCGTCCCCGGGCCCCGGGCCCCAGTTTTCGGGCGGGAAAGGGGTGGAAATCGCCGCCGCTTCCCACCCTGGGGTAACTCGCTTTTCGCTGCCTCCCCACAGTTGTTGCTAAGCTTCACCATCTTGTCTCTCTTCTCTGGTCACCGACCATATTTTCTCCCCCGTTTCTCTCTTCCCCATTTCTAAAAAGGAGGAAAAAATTTTAAAAGAGGGACATTTTTTTCCCTTTTTTGGAGAAGCGGAAACTTGATGCATTTGAAATGCAAAAAAAACTTTTGCATTTTGGAGGGCGGCACGTGGCAGGGGATCGGGGTTTTTTCGAGCGATCTGGTGTTTTGTCCCTTTGGAAGGGAATCGGATACGTTTCGCGATTGTTTCCATTTTGTTCTGGTCTGAGAGCCGAGTTGGTGCCAGCGCCAGTCGCTGGGAGCAAGGCGGGCAGGTTGGGGGACCCTGTGCCGAGGGACCCGGAGGAGGCAAAACCAAAAGTTTATGTGGTGCCCGGAGTGGACCGGTCGGCGGATGTCGTGCGTTAATTAAAACCTGGGTGCGGGGCACTTTTATTTCATTGCGAAGCCCGGGACGACGGTGCTTTGTAGAATGCTCGTTGGTGGTAGCTGTTGTTCCTCTCTTGTTTTTTGAGACGCCTTTTTGTCAACATAACCGTAACGATGCAAAACCAAGAATGTTTTCAGATATTTACAGCAATCCATCAACTGCCAGACGCGGGGCGGGGGCGGCGAAAGTGGGGGGGGGGGCGGGTAAAACCTTTTTTTTGGTGTAATTTGATTCGACCTTTCTGTGGTTTGTGGCTTCGTTCTCTCGACTTGTTTGTGAATCGAATGTTTACAGACATTTCTAATTTCTACTTTAATTAAAGAAATTGGATCGAAGACTGTTAGGGGGTCTTTATGTTTTGCCGTTTGTCGCTCAGAATTGGCATTTTGGGAGATGATTGATATTGATGCTAACAATTTTCTAGTACTATAGTTTGTTTCAAGAAGTCATATTTGGGTGGTAGACGTAATGTGCACCCTTTCTAATTATATAACAATACGGATTTTTTTTATACCGATCAACATTTCCAAATTTGGGGAGGGGGTGACAGTGGCAGGAAAATTTGTATGTTTACTAATTGCATATGGTGATTTTTGGTTTTTTAATGTCGGTAGGTAAGTAAGGAGGTCTTTATACCATGGCCCGTACAAAGCAGACTGCCCGCAAATCGACCGGTGGTAAAGCACCCAGGAAGCAACTGGCTACAAAAGCCGCTCGCAAGAGTGCGCCCTCTACTGGAGGGGTGAAGAAACCTCATCGCTACAGGTATTAAAACAGAAAAGGGAAAAAATGGGACAAAGTCTCCTGTAGTATCCATATTATTTAACAAATAGATGGATAACAGGAAAACTTTTTGCTTTCGGCAAACTGATTTTTTTCCCCCTTTTGAATATTTACTGCCTTTTGAATATATACATACTGTGTATTCATTTGTATCTACAATTTATTTTGTTATTGGAAACATGTTTAATTTTGAAGACATAATCTGACCTGGAAGCCTATGGAGACTTATTATAATATATCACTGATAAAGTTAATAGGACAGATTGACTTTTTTGTTAGCTATTAAGTTAGTAATTTTTAAAAATAGTAAAGTGTTTTTTTAAAATACATTTTTGAGGATATCGTTTCCAGCTTTTGGCAAAATAATTAATCAAGATCGGGCATTTTGTTTTCGTAAAGTTTCCATCCCTTTTACTTGATTGGTTTGTTCCCGTCTGTATTAGCTCGTTTGATTTTCAACTACCTGAGCAGTGTTGTTAAGGGAATCTGCCATTAGAGGGCAGAAGTTGCCCATACTTGGGTAGCCTCTGCGAATTATACAATTAACCAAAAATAAAAGCCCATACAGTGGAAGAAATAATTAAGAATTAGAGGTAAATTTCTTACTCTTCCATGTGGAACACTGCACAATCAGGCATATTTAAATTTAATAATGCATGAGAGATGCACAGTAGTCAAAGAGTAAAGGTATTCTGGGAAATCCAACTTAAATACCAGTGTATTTGTTAACGAAGTTCATTGAATTGTGTTGGTCTTTAAGGGCTATTAAAAATTGAGGGTGCAGGTGGGAAGGAGAGTGCTGCTAAATTGAGAAGAGTCAACTTCTTTATTGGTGGTGTGACAACCAATACCTTCCCAAGTTGTAATTCTTAACAGAAGTTGATGATTTTTATATGCGTGTATATGTACAAGTTTAAAAATGAAAATAAATAGGGCTTTGATAAATTCCTTGCTAAGAATCTACTTTAATTTCATGCTTTTTGCTTTAAAGGTATTCTTGTTACTCTTAATAGACTTGAATGTTCAGGTCATAAATTGACCAGTGAAATTTAATAATGAAGCAGAAGAATGGTTGGGTGGTTTATTATTTTTTTTTAATTCATTTTCTTTAAAGCTGACAACTTATCCTTTTGTGTGATGTATTTAGTAACAATTTCTTTATTAATTTTTTTTAAAGGCCTGGTACAGTGGCACTCCGCGAAATTAGACGTTATCAGAAGTCCACTGAACTTCTGATTCGCAAACTTCCTTTCCAGCGTCTGGTGCGAGAAATTGCTCAGGACTTCAAAACAGATCTGCGCTTCCAGAGCGCAGCTATTGGTGCTTTGCAGGTAAAATGGTGGGCAGAGGGGTCGGGGGCAGACTGAGAGTTTGTGTTCCTGCTCTATACCAAGAACAATTCTAAATCTTTGTGTATGCTTATATAATTTAGTCATCACAAGCCTGTGAGGTAGTTTGATATCATTTCACTGAAAAGACTTCAGAAAGGTTAAGTTGCTCAAGGTCATACACAGATAATGGCAGAATCAGAATTTGAACCCATTTGACTCCAAAGCCTAATTATAACATTGTTATAACATTTTAAACGTTGCACCAAAAACAGTGTTTAAAGAAAACCCTCTAGTTTGGTTTATGGATGCTGCAGGACATTAAGAAGATGGGACTAGAGCTCTGTATTTGTGGTCAGTTCTGAGTGTCCTCGACAGGAATAGGCAGCATTACAGAATCATGTATTAGGGTGAAAGGAGCAGGGAGTGGTGGTTGGGATTGCACTGACAAGATAGGAAAGGTCCTTGAAGATGGTACTGGACATGTGAAAGGACAGGAATTTGAAGACTTACAGTTTGCTAAAAGGGATTAGGGATTTCAGTTTAAATGGGTAGTGTATTGAATTTAATCTAAATCTCTGTCGTGTCAGGACTTTGAAAAATACTGTTCTAGAAATGTTTATTTGAAATATTTGTGGTTTATACCAAGATAAAACTTGAAATTCCCACAAAATGTATAAGATATATCAGTGTAATTAACATCAATTGCTTAAAGGACCTCTGTTATATTGTGTGGTAGGATTCTTTAGATGCAAGTATCTCAAAAATGCAGTAAGACCACCACCTCTGTCAGAAGCATGGGGTTAGTGGTGGTTAAAAATGTAGATTGTTAGGCACCATTGCAGACCTGAATCAGAATCTCTTGGAGAGGGGGGCTAGAATCTCCATACACTCCATTGGAAGATTTTCAAGGCTGCTGTTGCTGTGTCGGGCTTTTGCTTTATGTGTGAGAAAGATTTGATAGGTGGATTCTACCCTGAAATGTAATTGGTTGAGCTGTTTCTATGGTTAGTTGAAACTTCATTTGATTGGTGAATTCCAGGAGTAGACATCCATTAAATTATCAGTGAGTTGAAATTATTGAAATTTCAGGTACTAAAATCTTTCCATGCTATTACTTAAAACTTTATTTTCTGTTTTAATAATTATCTTCAGTTCCCATTTCGTTTATTACCTAATACAGAGATTATTACTAAGATTTCCAAGCACTACTGATACAAACCTGCTGATTTTTGTTTTCTAATTAGTTAGTAGGACTATGCTTAAAGAACACAATGCTGTACTTGAAAGTCCAGCATTTTTTAGCTTGAATGTCAGTAAGATAACTTTGTAAATTGAAAAATTACTAAACAATCAGGGTAAAGGACTCTAATCTTTTAAAAACTATTATGTGTAAACTTCCATTGTTGCTGTTTTTAAGTTATATGTCATTAAGTGGTTCTGTTGGTTTTGAGCAAAATGTTCACCTCTGCTGCCTATAGTTAGTTAGTTCTCTTAGCATTAGATAGCTCTTGTCTTTATTGGAAAGAGTAATCTTAGTTACAAGGGTGTGGTTTTTTGGGTTTTTTTGTTTTTTTTTGTTTTTTTGTTTTTTTTTTTTTTGTTTTTTTTGCTTTTTAAAAGGTTTTGTTCTTAAAGGTTGAAGGGAAAATTTGCCAATTAGATGTAAGGTAATAGGCTGGCTCACACATGTAATCCCACCACTTTGAAGAGGCTGAGGTGGGAGGATTGCTTGAGTTATGGAGTTCTAGACCAGCCTGGGCAACATAGTAAGACCCTGTCTCTACAAAAAAAAAAATTTTTTTTTTTTTTTTAAGTGGGCACTGTGGCAGGCACTTGTAGTTCTAGCTAGCTACTCAGGAGACTGAGGCAGAGGAGGATCCCTTGAGCCTAGGAGTTTGAGGCTGCAGTGAGCAATGATTGTGCCACTGCCCTCCAGCCCAGGTGACAGAGTAAGACCCTGTCTCTTTAAAAGAAAAAGTGCGGGGGAGGATAATAGAAGATAACAGTTGAAGTCCAAGTCACTATTTTTGGCTTTAGAATTATACAGTTTACAACTAAAGGATGAGAGGTAGTCCGGTGAGAGTAGTAGAGAAGTTAGTCTCAGTTTGCCACAGATAAACAAGAATTAACTAGCTTAAAATTTAGCCTTTGCCTTTAATGTGTGAGAACTTGAACTTCAATATCCTTGTGTTAAAAATGGACAGGAGCTGGGTGTGGTATCCTGCCCCTGTAGTCCAGCTACTTGGGTGGCTGAGGCAGGAGATCAGTTGAGCCCAGGAGTTTGAGTCCAGCCTGAGCAACATAGTGAGACCTGTCTCTTAAAAAATAAAATAAAATAAATAAATCTTTAAATGAGCAATGGTGTTTTGAAATGGTAGAAGAGCCAGACATTGAATACACTCAGTATTTTTTTTTTTAATTTTATTTTTTGAGACAGAGTCTCTCTCTGTTGCCCGTGGGGGCTAGAGTTCCGTGACTTCAGCCTCGCTCACAGAACCTCAAACTGCTGGGCTCAAGCAATCCTCCTGCCTCAGCCTCCCGAGTAGCTGGGACAGGCACACGCCACCATGCTTGGCTAATTTTTTCTATATATTTTTTTTAGTCGTCCGTCCAATTTCTTTCTATTTTTAGTAGAGACGGGATCTCGCTTTTGCTCAGGCTGGTCTCGAACTCCTGAGCTCAAAGAATCCAACCGCCTCAGCCTCCCAGAGTGCTAGGATTACAGGCGCGAGCCACTGCACCCGGCCTTATGCTCAGTATTCTAAATGAGCATTTTCCTCTAGTTAGTAAGATGTTTTTTTCTTCTGCTGTTACCTCAAGATTAGTTATATTCATTAGGTCATAAATTTATGTGGCAGTCTTTAATTCCTATTACGGCCTTAATGTTTAAGGGACTTTCGGATACTGGTAATAGAATTGAAAATGTATGGGTCATTGTCAAACCCCCTCTCAAACCCCTGGGTATTGGCTCTTTTCCCAGGGTGATCAGACACAGAATAGCCAAGTTTTAAGACAGCAGTGAGATCTCCAGCTGCCACATGCCGTATCTAAGTAGTGTCCTGGATGAGCCAATAGATGATACCACTCTAAACAGTCTCAGAGCCATGGGACCTCATGGCTTGTCCACCCTGTGGCTTATAATGCTGCATTTCACAAAAGCATTATAGATTTGCATAATCCTGAGGTACTGGGTTAAACAAAATTGAACTTTCTTTGCTTAGAAACTTCAGTTCTAGTATCTGGTGTGTATTATGAGTCCAAAAGAGGAGACTAAAATATGCCAGTTTTCTAGACTTTCTACCCACTACTTAAATATCCCAAGAACGAATGCCTGAATATTAAGGACTTTTGCTTTTAATACCTTTGAAATAGGTAAGATATAAGGGACTAATTGCATAGAATAGAAACTTTTAAATTTGGGTTAGACATAAAAACTGGCAAATATTGAACATCTACTTGAGGGCAAGGCATTGTGAGTATTAAATGAGATTTCTGTTACCAAGTAACTTAAGGGCGTTAAAAGACGGCTGCAATACAAGGTCAGTCAGTGTGAGTTAGGAATTAGAGTTCAGGGTTACTTGCACTGGGAACAGGAACAAGCAGAATATTTGCTTTCTCCTTTGTGGAATAGTCTTGAACTAAACTTTAAAGGGTAGGTAAACAAGACTTAGTTCTTGATAACAAGTACTAGAGAAAGACGTTTTATGGAAGGCTAAAAAGGGTGAAGGTATAAATGTGAATGTAATATTTTTTCCATAAAATGAAATAATGTAAAACATTTCAATTAGTTGCTGTGTTAATGCTTTTTATTTGGATAAAAGTAGCAACTATAAAAATCTTTTTTCTCCCTTAAACATACTTCAAACAGAGAAATAACTTTTCCTTTTAGAGGAAAGACAACTGCTCATTTAATACTCCAAATCTAAAACAGTTGGGTTGATGACAAAACAAAATGGTAATTTCTTCACAAAATAAGCAGATGTTTTATTTAGACTAAAAGATTCATCAACTTTTCAGACAACCATAAGATGCACTAACAATTTATGATTTAATTTTTTGTGGAAACACACCCTTTTCACTTCACATGCCAGTCATCAATGATTGATGATAGAGCCAGCAGTTTTTGAGTGGTGGTAGGCTTAAGATGCCTTGAAAGGATCTTACAATCGGGCCGGGCGCGGTGGCTCACGCCTGTAATCCTAGCACTCTGGGAGGC
>RJWJ010048724.1:0-10497 GCA_004363605.1 Indri indri | reverse complement strand
CATACCTTGGCTGCAATCACTCAGCATTAGTGCTTTCAATGAAATGCACATGTAAGTGGAGAATTCCTAGTATTAAAATAAACTTGGAGAGGATTTCAAAACCTACAGCCTTGAAAAGCAGCTATTGGACTTGAACCCCATTCATATTTACCATTATTTGCTACTTGTCCTGTATCTACATGTTTCCCTCTGTCTCTTCCCTTATGACTCGGCCCAGATTGCATGCTCCTGCTGCAGGTCATCACCAACTGACAGCTTTGAAGGTCCTGGCCCACAGAATTTTGAAGTCTCTTACCTAGCATAGTCAGTGACCTGGTAGTGGTAGTAGAGTGCCCTGAGACAAGTGGGCTGGCAAGAATTGACAGATCTTTACTGAACCCAGAATCCTTACACAGAGACCCATTCATGACTCTTGTAGAGCCCCCAAATCTAGCACTGTGATTTATAATACCTGTTGATTATCTCATTTTGCTTCCCAGACCAGTGCCTGATGGTAGCAAGCCATATTCAAAAGCTTTTCCTGGTCCTGGATCCCATCTGCGAGCCCACAGCACTCTGTACATACTACTTCTGTAGCACTTGGTATGCAACACTGCAGTTTATTCTCCTCTCTTTCTGAACTGTGTGATCCTTAAGGACGGTGCCCCACAGTGATTAGGGACTAGAGCTTCAGAATTAGTCAAACTGGGTTTGAATTCCAGCTCTACCACTTTCTGTCTGGGTGGCCTTGAGCAAAATTCTTAACCTAATATAAAACTCCCTCACTTGGAAAATGAGGATAACAATAAGCATCAGCTTCATAGGATTGCTGTGAGGATGAAATGAGATAATACAGGTAAAGCACTTAGAGTACCTGGCATATATTAATAGTATGAACTCCAAATATGCCAGATAACACAGTTCTTTTCCCCAAAACTTGGCAAAGTACTTGAAAATGTCTGACACCAAACAAATGGAACAGAAGAATAAAAACACATTTCTTAGAGACCTGTGGCCTGATTTTCTTTAAAAATGTCCTTAATTTGTTGCCCTGCTTGTCAGTCAGTGATTAGTGAGAAAATAAATTCGAAGTCTAAATATAGAGAATTACCCTTATTACCTTCCTGTACACCATATAGTATTCATAAAAACAAAATAAACTTTAAGAATTGTATTTAATTGCATTTAGGATTTTTTAAAGAAAGTCTTCTCAGATTACATGAATTAAAAGCAGAATGTCAACATTTAACACTTTGAAATTTCATGGAGAAAAAATTCTAAAATTTATTATAAACTATTTTTGATCCTGACAATGTAAAGACTAGGAAAAGAAAATTTTAGAGAAAAGTGAGGTATTCAAAACACTGTTTCACTAATCAAACTTCAAAACAATTTTCTAAGAATGCACTAAGATAATTCTTCACAGTTTTGAAATTTAAATAAAAATGCTGATTGTTACAGGTAGACAACCATTCTCAGTAGTTACAGACTGATTTGAGATTTACCAAAGCTATAAATCCCAAATACAAAGTTATTTACAGAAAAAATTATAATTCAAGGAAAAAAATTTAAAAACAAAAGGATTGTGCTATTAAACACACTAGTTGAAAGTGCATATTTAATTTACTAAGGCAAATATGGAGCTACACAAGAGCAGCTGAGAATGCTGAGAAATTACTGTTTCCGCACTACGATGCTAAATTTTAATAGCCTGGCCCTTTTACTGGTTATTAAGTAGGGAATGTCCGATTTCCTTAAGTACTAAGTTTGATAGTTGATATCTCTGACATTTCACCTTGACACTTTTTTTTTTTGTCATGAAGGTACATCCTCATTCTTTCAAATGCACATTTTAGCTTGTGATTATCTTTCACATTTTTTTTTAGCACAATTTTAGTGAAACCATGGGTAAGTCAAAAATTCATGTTATTTTTGAATGAGTTCCGTCATGGAACCAATGCAACGCAGACAGCTTGAAATATCAAGAGTGTTTGGAAGGATGTGACTAATGAGCGCATAGTATACGTCAATGGTTCGAGAAGTTCCATTCTGGTGATTTTAATCTTGAAAATGAGCCACGTAGGTGACCTGAGACCAAGGTGGATAATGATGAGCTGAAAGCTGTAGTGGAAGCGAATCCAACTCAGCCTGCACATGAATTAGCAACAAGGTTTGACATTACTATTCCAACATATTGGACCATTTGAAACAAATCAGCAAGAAGCCAGACAGATGGGTTTCTGCATTAATTAAATGAACGTCAGAAGAGCAATCATTTTGAAGTTGCCTTTCTTTGCTGTCACAACATAAAGGTGAGCCATTTCTACACCATATTGTTATGTGTGATGAAAATGGATTCGTTTTGACAATCGCAAGCAGTTGGCACAATGAATGGATAAAGATGAAGTGCTGAAACACAGTCCAAAACCAAATATTCATCACAAAAAGCTAATGGTATCTGTTTGGTGGTCCCGCACTGTTATTATCCACTACAGCTTTGTGGAACCTGGTCAATCAATTATAGTGGATGTCTACTGCAACCAACTGGACAAAATGATGAGAATGCTTTCGATTAAGCAATCGAGACTGGTCAATACAGACAGACCAATCCTCTTACAAGACCACATGTCGCAAAAACAACACGACTCAAACTACAGAAGCTGAATTTGGAAACTCTCTGTCATCCATCATATTCACCCGACCTTGCGCTAACTGACTACCACTTCTTTCCAGACTTTGGACCACCTCTTGCAAGGAAAAATATTCAACTCTGAACACGCTGTGGAAATCGCCTTTCACAATTTTATTGCCACTCACTCTCCACGTTTCTTCAACTGCTGGCATAAGCTAGCTACTGTTAAGATGGCCAAACTGTGTTGACAATTTAGATACATACTTTGATTAACTGTACTGTTTGTTGTTTAAGATATAATAAACGACACTTTTGGTTTGAAATCGGACATTTCATATTTAATGACCTAATACTTTTTCATAATGTCATAATACTAATTAAAATATTTTTTAATGTTCTCAGTTTATTTCTGTCTCCTAGAAATGTATTCTATAGTGGTGATGTTGGGTTATACCTTAATATTGATTATATGGTTGGCTTTGGCATCTGCCCAAAACATGTATGTATTTGGTGTACTTCTAATATGTACTGGCTGAACTGCATTTAAAAACCGCAACTTTGATTAAGGACTCTGGACTCTACAATTATGGGGATCCTGTTCAGGAACACCTCTGTCTTCCTAACATCCAGCATTAATAAATAAAACTGACATAGCAAATGAGAGGAAGGCAACACATTTCAACTTTGGCCTTTTAATTATATAGGACTCTAAGAAGATAAGAGGCAATGCAAGACGTTGGAGAATGATAAAAAGCAATATTCAGGAGGAACAAGTAGGAGAATTCAGGCAAAGGCCACCTATTTACAGAATCGGTCCTTTCAATCTTGTAGTGCTCAATACTTTATTTTTTTCTGAGCATTCCAAAACAATAGAGAATATCTGATTGAAAGGCAGACTATGAAGAGGTGATATAAATAATGCATGCAGCAAACACAGTTAAGAATGGCAGGCAAAGGGCTGGCATATGAATAGTCAAAGCTCCAAAGAGCATATTCCAAATTTGAAAGGATCTTTAGAATTTGGAACACTCATTTAACAACTGTTTACTGCACACTTACTGTGTGCTGAACATTGCTATAAAAGAATGTAACATGAGAGACGGCGTGCCAGTAAAGGACTCTGATTCAGCTTTTAACCTTAAGACTCTTAGCAAAATAAAATTTCTTCTAAGATTGCCTTGCACAAAATTCATTTTTCTTCCTAACTTGCTTACTCACTTGCTCACTTAACATGTGAATATTTCACAGAGCCCTACAGGATACTGATGGTGCTACAATTTCATAATGGCCCATTAAATAATGGTGCATCCCATTATTGATCATCTTTGTTTCTTGTCTTCTTCTATCTAAGTAAGATATCAAATAAAACAAAAATTACAAGTTCTGCTATTCTTCTCACAGTAACGAACACTTAAATATGAAATGAGTCACAAGACACTGATTTGATTATCTGTTCCACCAGTGGGCTAGTTGTGTGTCCTTAGGCAATTAACTCAGGGAGCTTCTGTTTCCTCGTCTATATAATGTAAACACTGATATAACCACCATTCAATGAGAAATGCACATGAAAACATCTACCCTAATGTTGATCATCAACAGATCTGTACAAACTGGGAAAAGACATTCCAGCAGTTTGGTAGTCTTATTCTTCTTAAGAATCCTTCTGCTCTCTCCAAACCTAATTCTAACATAAATAGAAATGTGAAATAGATTTAAGTCTTCTTAGGAAGCAGTGTATTCATATTATAAAAATATAAATTATACCCAAAAGAATATAATTGAAACCATAAAAATGATTAAGGTTTAAAGGATGAAAGTATCAATGTCAGAATGAATCTCGGTACTTGAGGAAGGTAAATAAAAGTATTTAATACTGTTTAGTAGACCAGGTAGTAAATAGCTTGATGACCAGAATATTACTCAACAATGAAAAGGAGTGATACATGCAACAACATGAGTGAATCTCAAATACACCTTGCTAAATGAAAGAAGCCAGACCCAAAAGGCTACATACTGGATGACTCAATAGACACAAAATTCTGGGAAAGGCACACATATAGGGACAGGAGCTGAAGCTGGTAGAAGGCAACAAGAAGGCATTTGTAAGGTGATGAAACTATTCTGTATCTTTGATTGTGGTGGATACAAGACTCTAATGCATTTGTCAAAACCCACAGAAGTAAACCACAAACAGGAAATTGTACTGTAAGTTAAAAAATAAAGGACCCCAAAAGAATATTTTAATGACATTTAACAGTGCTCGCAATGAATTAGTAGAGTATAAAGAACATACTATAACAGGTATAGAGGAAACTTCAGGTGGTGGGACTGGATCACAGGATTTTTCCCCCTCCTTGTTTAATAATCTAATAGTGTCTTACAATAAATAATACTTTTGGAATTAGATGAAAATTTTTTAAAATTCTAAAAGAAGTTTTGTATGGACTCAAGTATGATAACAGGTTCAAGAGCTTTAGATTAGGAGTTCTTAACCTGAGGTTCCTACAAGCTATAAAATGACTGAAACAATATGAAAGATATATTAATACCATATACACATATATGTATTTTGGGGGAGAGGAGAGCCATAACTTTCGATAGTCCATGGGCAGCTCCCAATCACCCAGCCCCATCAAGGACTACTGCTTGGGGTTGAACTAACAATAAGAACAAAGGTCTCAAATTAGACAGTTCTGAGCTTTGAGAAAGTCTTTCATCTCTGAAAGCCTTGAACATGTTTTAGGTTTCAACTGCTTAGAGACACATGCCAGTCTCTCTCCTGAGAATTGTTTCAGACTGCTGAGAAACAGAAAGCGGAACAAAAGCCATAAACACAACACTGTTAAGGGCAAGAATTCATAACACTCCAATAATTCATAAAATAGCCATGGAATGAATGGGCTCATCATGTACCTCTTTGACACATGGCTATAGTTTCAATATTTGGCAGATACTGTCATATCTCAGGAGGAGAAGAAAAACCACAATGGAGCTAGTTGACATCTAGCTTCAGAGAAATTAAACACTGAGGAGATAGGTGTTTAGTCATGTACACGGTTTGGTTTTACTACATTCTTCATGGTTTGTTCCATCAGTTCGTCTTCAGTTCTCTAAGTGGGAACCCAAGTCCAATCTCTCTCAGTGAACTATCGGAAAACTATTCTTTGCAGGGACTAAAACTGGCTCGTGATTGGAGGAAAATAAATAGCAATTTAAAATCGGAAATGAATGAATTCATGTTTTGGCAAATACATATAAATGAATCCAGTAGAATGCGAAAATCCATTAACCACGTGCATTCAAAAAGGCACAAACCTATAATCGTGTGGAAAACATTCTTACAAATGTAAAAATTACAAACCATGACAGCATATCCTGCCAAGAAAAATGTCATTTTGATATCACTGAATGAAATGTCATTGAATGAACATTTCCAACTGGAAAATTTTTTTTCCTTTAGCATTTTGTAGAGAGACCTCAGTCAATTCTGCTAAGACCACCCTGGGCTGATAGCCAGCCTGCTGATATAATAGAGTAGGATTCCACAGACTGGGTTTAAAGAAACTGTCCATTTTTAGAAAAGAAGATCACAAGCAACAATTTTTCTTTCCCCCTCTCCTTCCCATTTCCCAATATTATAGCGCTAATGGCTCAAAGGAAGCGGAGGAGAATAACACAAGGACCTTAAAATTAAGGAGTACTTTGTTTTAGAAAACAAGCAGCTCTTCAAAAAGTTAATCATAGAGTTACCATACAACCCAGCAACTACAATCCTAGGTATATACCCAAGAGAACTGAATACACATCCATAGAAAAACTTGCATGTAAATGTTCATAGCAGCATTATTCATAAAAGCCAGAAAGTGGAAACAACCCGAATGTTCTATAAATGATGAACTGGATAAATAAAATGTGGGATACCTATACAATGAAATGCTATGGTTGTCCCTTGGTATCAGTGGGGGTTGGTTGCAGGACTTTCTGTGGTCATCCCTCCATACCTGTAGTGGCTTGGAATCCACCAAAATACCCAGATGCTCAAGTTGCAGGTATTAATATATTTAATAAAATGCAGCAGTATTTGCATATAACCTATGTACATCCTCTCGTATACTTTAAACCATCTCTAGATTACTCATAATACCTATACAATGTAAATGCCATGAAAATAGTTCCTATACTGTATAAACAATGACAAGGGAATGACAAGAAAAAACTCTCTACATGTTCAGTACAGACGAAATTTTTTTCCAGTATTTTGACCCATGGTTGGTTGAATCCGTGGAGGCAGAACTCAGATACAGAGGGCCAACCGCACTTGTTAATGAAAGAAATAAAGTACTGATATATGTTATAACATGGATGAACCTTGCAATCAGTATGCTAGGTGAAAGAAGCCAATCACGAAGGACCACATTCTGTATGAATCTGCTTATATGAAATGTCCAGAATAGGAAGATGAGAGACAAAGGTAGATGAGTGATTGCCAAGGATAAGGGGAAGGGGGAATGGAATGGAGCTAGAGGGTGTTGGTTTTCTTTTGGGGTTGACAAAAATGTTCTAAAATTAAATAGTAGTGGTGGCTGAACAACTTTGTAAGCATTAAAAGTCACATAATTTTACATATATATATATATATAAAGGGTCAATTTCACGGTATATGAATTATATCTCTATTTTAAAATAAAAAGGATTAAAGGTTACCTAGTTTAATTTTTAATAAAAAGGTACAAAAATTATTACCTTCTATTTTTAAGACATATGATTATTTAATAAATAATGTAAAAATTATTTAATTTCTCTGAAATGATCAATCCAGTTTATACAGTGAGAGAAAAGGAAGAGGAAGAGATAGAACCTCGATGTCAGCTAAAATACCCAAGCAAAGACCCAACACATTTATGAAACTTTGTTTCCAAATTCCATCAGTACTAGAGATTTAAAGAGATTACAGACACTTAAAAAGTTAGAAAACAACTGAATTGTCAGCCCAACACGGTGGTTCATGCCTGTAACTCCAGCACTTTAGGAGGCTGAGAGAAGAGGATCCCTTGAGCTCAGGAGTTCGAGATCAGCCTGAGCAACACAGCAAGACCTCATCTCTACCCTCCTCTTCCCCCCCCCCAAAAAAAAAGGGGAAACAAAAGAATTTTCAATGGGGGGGGGACCTTAATTTTTTAAGCTTAAAAAAGGATAAAGGAAAAAAAAAGGATAAAGGTTATATCCATAAAAGGTATTAATATTCCCATTAGATTCAGATTTGAAAACTAAGGCTTAAGGGGCTAAGTAACTTTCTCAATGACATATTTAGACAATATAGTTGCAAAGAAACCTTGATATGTCCAACTCCAAAGTCCGCTCTCTTTCCATAATGTCATAAAGACCAAATTTAACTCCTCAGAAATCTGAGGATATGTTAGCTCAGAATCCCAGGTCCAATTTATTATTGTAGCTGAAACACAGCTAATAGGCATAGAGTTTTGTGTCCTAAGTCACTGGCAACAAGCATTATTGTACACCATAAACTCCTGATTTATGTTGCTGTTTAGATACATTCTACAATGTTAAAAGAAATACTGTCATCCTTGGGTGTTACAACCTTGTGTGTTAGTCAAGCTTCGGTATATTCTTTGTTAGAGACTATACCTGACACTGGACAGTCTCGTGAAAACCGGTCATCTGAGTCACAGACTGTAAGAGGAGAATTAAGACAAAGAAATCTGACACTAAGAAAATGTGATGCTATGTCTGAGTAGCATCTTTCTACAAAGCATATAGTCCTTTAGTTATTCTGTCAAAATAAATATTCATGGAAGTTACCCACAAATCCTACTGGCTGCTTAAGATTATTACTTCCTGAATGTCCACAGTTTCACTCAAGTTCTTTGAGAATTCAACATTACCTACCATATTTTAAGACATTTAATACAATTCTATAATGACTTTATCCTAGATATTAAAATCCCTATAGGCCATAAAATATTTTGGTTAATTCCTAATGAGACATTTGTGCCCTTCAGATATTTGTGCTGACTGGCCTATCTTTTCTCTTATTTATAATTCACATAAAGACCACAGAGGAAAAATTTCTTGTAGACTAGTTGCTTACTAGCAAGTAAAATATTTAAGACTACAGCACGTTTATGAGCTTCTAGTTTATCCAAAGCAAAGAGACACTTCCTGAAATCTTTATCTGTAGATAACATTCCAAAACCGAGTGTTCACAAAACTGAAAAATCTGTAGTCTAGGATGCAGGGTAAAATATCTCAGAAGACACATAGGCTCACAAATATTGCTTACAGTTTCAGCCATGGAAATAAATTTTATAATAAAAAGCTAGCTACACATGGAAGCTTAATTTTAAATCATATACATGTCTTCTGATATAAATCTTAGAAACATAACCACACTTGTTGTCTTGCTTGTTCCAGGAATATAGGACTACAATTAGCTTCTGCATTAAATCCATGCAATAAATATTTAGTGAGTGCTTACTATGTACAATGTACATATGGGAAGGGACTTCAGGAGATACAAAGAAACATCAAATCTGATCCATACTCTAAAAATGCTTCTAGACTAATAGAGTCAATAATGTAGAGACATACACAATTCTAATACAAGGAAGGGAGTGATACATGCTCTACAGGAGAAACTACATAATAAAATGTTAAGGAAGACAAGCCAATAGAAGGCTAAGTTTTGGCACTGGACAGTAATGGTAGACATTAGGGAAAGTTTCATGAAGAAGTCATTTAAGTTACACTCAGGGTAAACAGGGATTAGAACACATAGAAGTCACAAGAAAGGGCATTTTGGGATACAGCATAGCATAAGCAAAGACACAGGACCATGAACTGCATAGGCACATGCAAGGTAGATACTAGCAATACAACTAGCAAACGGTACCTCCCTGCTTCCTCCAAGCAGAGACAGTCCCTGCCAGAGTACACAGCTTGGAAGCAGAATACCAGCTGGATTTCAGCTCCTACATGCTCCCTTTTCCAGGTACTTTTCCATTGTTAACCTGATAACCATATGAGGCAACCGTGGGCATATAGGAGAACATACAGGAGCAGCAGTGGTTACCTAGAAACTTCTATTAAATCTTAGGTCCACCACTCCAGTTGTGTAACTTTAGGTAAATTACAATCTTACTGTACTAGAGACTCATCTGGGAATTAATATGGTAATAATAACTAATTGACTCTATAGCCTAATGAAGAAATAAATATAAAGTGCCTTATACCAAGTTTGGCCAATGCAGGTGCTCAATAAATAACAAAAGCAACAGTTGTTTGTCTTAGCAGAAAGGAGAGGACTTTAAATAATTCTATAAAGGTAGATTGGACCTGGAATTCTGAGCTAAGGTACCTTTGGATTTCTTAGTAGTCAAAATATATTAGGGAGGATTAAAAAATAATTCCAGTATTGTTGTACAAGTCTGTATGTTGGTGCAAAGTCACCAACCATCATAGGAAAGGACTTCGTTTATTTCTAATATTAAGTCCTTTACTATCCGTATTTTCTTTTTATAAAATGATAAAAGTAGTCCTATCTACTCAGGAGGCTGGGGCAGGAGGATCACTTGAATCCAGGAGTTCAAGGCCAGCTTGGGTAACATAGTGAGATTCATCTCTTAATGATGATTGTGCATGTCTTTAAATGTTCCTAATGTGAAAATATAAAGAGGTGGCAACACTGTCTCTCCCTTTTTTACTGTTTATTTTGAAATGCAAAAGTATGGGAACCACCATATTCAATATACTTCGGAGATCTCTGCAATTGGTTTTATAATCTATCTAAAGGTATCATAAATTTCAGTCCAACATTACAAACAATGTTAAGAAATGTCTATTGGAAAAGTCAAAATAATTTATAACAC
>RJWJ010048723.1:0-10496 GCA_004363605.1 Indri indri | reverse complement strand
CGAGCTCTTCGTGGTTGGAAGGGGAGGGGTTTACTTAAAAGTAGCAGGAATCTGTAATGGTCCTGAATTAATGTGATATTATATTTACAACTTCATCTCTCATGAAGCAAAAAAGCAAAATAGAATCCCAAGGTTTCAGGGATGATTAAACAGATTTTTCCACTAGGAATTACACGCCCCAGCTTTCAGCAAAAGACTACGAGAAGAGGAGTTATTGAAGGATCTGGAGGAAGGATCATTACACTGTTCAAACGAACTCCCTATGAGATAATGTTGTTTATTTAAGGGAAAGACATGCTAAACGATGCTGTAAAAAAATCAGATTGCGGTATATGTTAGTTCTTCCCTGCTCGCTAATAAAACCTCAGCCGGTTAGCAGAAATAAAGTACTATAATCACGGTTGTGGAAAGCAGTCTTCACAAAGCAAAGATCTTAATCCTCTCCAACCTCCAAAGACCCAGTCTGCTTCCAGGCGGCCCTTACCGTCCTCAGAAACAGTCTGGGCCAGCGCCCCACCTTTCTGTCTGCCTCTCTCCAGGTGACTAAACTTATACTGCAGAGCCACCACCACCAGCACCCAGGCCTTACCTGCTCAATTTTCCGGTTCTGCTCCAGAATCAAGAGCCCACTTCCACAGCCCCGTGCCCCCCGCCAGACAGCAGCATTCAGTTGCACAAAGCCCAGACTGGTGGAACTCGTTTTCTGGCTATTGTTCAAGGCGATTGTTCCTGTGAAACCCCAGGGCCCAAGTGGAATGAGGTCCTTTGGTGTGGATGAGTGAGCAAGCCCAACCCGTAGGCTTAGTCTTAACCCCTGGGGAAAGGAAAGGGTTTGGCTACCTACATTTCCCACCAAACAGGTATGTTAACTATTTCCTCCCCAGGAGGTTTGTTCAGGAGCATCATGTCCTCTAAGCACCGCTGGGGCGTATTAAGAAAATCCGCCTTCAAAGAATGTAACAGGACTCCTGCAGAGCCCTATCTTTTGTAGTCTGAGAATGATAATAATACAATAGCCAGCTTGATTGAAGTTTAAAGTTAGGTCAGCCCCCTTGCTAACGGTGCTACATGCCTTTCAGTTAATCCCCCCAACTCTATAATAAAAGTAACAACCAACACTTATTAACAGCTTAAGATATGTCAGGCCATGTTGTTACTTAACATATTTTGTCTTAGGTACCATGAGATGATTACTACTACTATACCCATTTTAGAGATGATGCAATTGAGGCTTTAAGAAAATAGGCCCAAGGGTCGTATAACTAGGAAATGTTGAAGCTGGGATTTAAAGGCAGATCCAAGAGTGTTTCGCCACCTTGTTTGTTTACTCATTTTACACATTTTAATAACTGTCTATCATGTGTATCGGAAGGACTTCAAAGTTTTCCACACCAAGGTGGATACAGTTACTTGAATTAAAACCACAAGCAAGCCACCTCTCTCTGGGTTCCAGCCTACATGGTTTGCAGTGCTGATGTAAAAAGACCCAAAACCTGAGCTTGAGTTAATGCAAGGGCAGAGTGTAGACACTAAGCCCAGAATATGTAGTCTCACCCAGTACCACTAATCCCAGGAGGCTCCAGATGGAGGCAGCACAAGTTCTGCAGAAAAAAGTAAAATAGATCTGTGATTGAGTCCTGACTCTGCCGTTTACCTTGTCAGAGCACCTTAACTGCCAGAAGACCCAGGTTTCCTCCTGTGGGGTGCAGTGCTAATAACACTCAGTTCTCAAGCCTCTGGTCAGGACCAAATCAGACAGCATGTGCACAGATGTCCAGGCATACGGGAGATACCCAGTGCGTGTCAGGGGCAGCCCAGGATCCAGCGACTGCAAGGACTGCAGGAGGAAGAAGATCCAGGCCCACATTATGAAATATGTGACAAAGTTCTAGTGCAAGAACTTGCTTCTTACTGCCATAAATGGACAGTGTCCTGGGGGAGAAGTGGCTTCTATAGACGGTGCCAGGTGCAAGGCCAGTGATTTGGGCTGGAGAGAGGAAAACACAAACCCCATAAAGAGGGTTCTAAGGGGATTTAGCAGCGATCAGAATTCCCTGGGCTTGGGTTTCACCCTAAAGCACCTTTGTCCCATTTTGGTAACTCATTCCTTGACGAGTAGGTGGTCCCCTGAGTAAGCGTGAAATTTCTCCCTTTGGCTTCAGGAGCTTGGTGGAGTTAGAAACCTCAGAGCTTTGGTCCAGATGCCTCAGACCCTCACTGTTACAATAGGCACCAGCGTGTCTGCTGACCTCAGCCACACAGAGCTCTCTCTCCTCTAAGGCTCCTCCAGAGAAGGCTGCTGACACTTGGGCCACTGCCGGCTGGTTTTTGCCAAGGATCTCAACAAATTCATCCCAGTTTTCTGCTTACCAAATATGTTCCCCCTAAATAGCAACAGAATTCAGCACATTATAGCTAATGAAAATAATGATGAAAACTTACACAAGGTCAAAAGTTTTAATAACGGTTCTAGGCACCATGCTAAGCACTTTGCATACATCATCCCACCAAGGCCTCCCTAGTACCCTATCAGGCACAAACTGTTAATGTCCTCTTTTTAGAGAAGTGGCAACTGAGGCTTACACAGGCTGCGTGACCTGCTGGAGCTAGTAAATGGAGCTGCATTTGCACCCAGATCTACTTGACTCTGAAACACAAGCTTTTCTTAACCACATTGGCTCAATGTAAGAACAGAGGTAAAGATGCTCTCAAATAGATCATGGTTATATAAGAACTCAGAACTTCCACCTGCTATCCAAAAAGCCCAGCACACTTAAATGCAATCGAGTTACTTTTAAAAACACCTCTAAGCAGTGAAAGAAAGGGGGTGGGGGGCAAACCCCAGACAGGGCATTGGCTGGCTGCCTTAAATCTAAAGTAGGTAAAACAAGATGTGGAGTCCTGACACCCCATAATCCCCCTTCTCTCCAGCCCCTTAGCTCCCAATACAGCTTGGGATCTGGGAACCTGAATGCACAAAACAGAACCACAATTGCCCCAGGGCAGCCGATAGAGGCTGCTGTCTCCCAAAACCAAGCTTGCCTCAATGTTGTAGTTTGTCAGGGGCTTGCCCTTCAGCTATCTCCTTCTGGGGCAAGAGGGAAGGGAAGAGAACTCAGGCCAAGAAACCACCATTTAAAATCAGCTCCACAACCCAAGAGAAGCCTAGCCCTAGGTAATCAGGCACCCCCAGCACACATGTGAACAGCTAGTGCCAACAACTTGGGGCAGCATTAACATGCCAGGTATACATCTTCTCCCTCCAGGACTCAATAAGCTCGGCTTCCTGAGTTCCAGGGTGCAGCCCCAGGCCAGCTCCACAGCCATGTCAGCCTTCTCCAATTCGGCTTCTACTTGGGATCAAGCCCCCCCAGGCCAGGTACAAGCACAGCTCCAGCCGGATCCATTAGCGGCCCAGGAGCCTCAAGGAGATCAGAGGACTCTACTGCCAAAGCAGTGCTGCTTCTTCTTGTACAGTCCTCTCCCTCCCAGAAACAAGCAGACTCTGGGGTGCCGTGGCAGGCCATGCTGCCAGGATCACCTGCACTTTGGTGAATCGTCCTCAATAAAACATGCTCTTCATCCAGCTGAACCCACACTTAAAATTACAGATACAACCATCCCAAGCTCATCTGCCAAGCCCCCCAAGGAAGGTAAGGTGGCGGAGTGGACCTGGGTTTCAATTCCAGCTTTGCCTCTTACTAGCTGTGTGACCTTGATAAAGTTACTTAACCTCTCTTAGTTCCCACTGCCTCATCTCAAAACTGAGGTTAAACTTGCTGGCTTTGCAATGAAATTGAATGAGACAACGTCTGCTAGTTGCTTGGCGCATAGTAGGTGGTAATGAACATTGTTTTCTTCTCTCCTTGTCTGGCTTCAAAACAGAAATATGCTTCCCCTGGGCAGCTATAAAGGTCTTAATGAAGCAAGAAAAGTCCTCATGCTGAAACTTTCCATGCCATCTCTCCTGGAGCCTGGTTTCCAGAAGAAAAAACCCACCCAGTAATTTACCATATTAGCAAACACAACCACAAGTTCATCAGGCTCCTTAGATTCCAAACAAAACCTCCAACTACAAGTCATTTTAATCAGGGCCCACTGAGCCACCAGCAGCCCCTGCCTGGGGCCACACTGCCTCTCTCCAGCCCACTCCTCCCCACCAGACTGAAAAATCTCCCCTGAAAAATCTGGAATAAGGATTTAAGACAGCTGGGTGATCAACACCCAGTTTTTCAGGCTCAGCAGCCTACTTTGATAAAATGGTCTGGAAAACATTGACATTATTCAAATGTCTAGGTGGACCAAGGACATCTGCGGAATGCCCCAGCTTCCTCTGAAACCATCAAGGTTAGAGTGGAAGGGGGTGGGGAGGATGGGAGGGAGAGAAGGTGCTGAATTTCTTGATCAGCGACCCCACCACCGCTTAGCCGCACCACTGGCCCCACTGGCCGCTCTGCCTGGCTTTTCAATCCCAGCCAAGGAACGGCAAGGCAGTACACGCGCCCGCCCCTAGCCCTGGAAATTTCAGGAAATCGTCCTACCTTGTAAGGTTCCTAGGCCAGAGCATTTCTCTACATTGCGGTCCTTGGAGAACAGCGGACAAAGAAGCTGAATGAATCTCACAGGATGGCAACTCCTTCAGCCAGCGGAGCCAGCCCACACTGGGCCAGGGGAATCCTGGCACCCAGCAACTGTGTTACTAAAGGACTAGCTAGCAGGGGATCACCATTCCCCAGCCCAGGAAAGAAATCCGATCCCTCAACAAAATTAACCTCTGAAGTGCTGAAGGAGGGAGAGGTCAGGCCTGAGTGCCAGTATCAAGTCAGCTGTGAAAAGTTTCAGCAAAGCAAAAGCTGACACCAAACTCTGAAACCATTACCGTAAAGCACTGAATGGAAGGGCCCTCCCTATGCTCCCAGGGGAGTTTGTAACAGCGGGTCACGCTCAAGAAAATCTAAAAGTGAAACGATATCTTAAATCCCCGCAGACTGTACAAAAACATTGGAGAAAGTCTTTTCAACCCTAAGTGCTACTTTCAATGACACAGAAATCATTGCCCATAACGTTTCTTAGCTCATTCTGTAGGAGTCTGAATGCAAAGCGTTTGATTAAAATGATCAGCCTACAGGGAGAACTTCTGAGCCTAGAAAGGAAACGATACCTGTTTGTACGGTTAACAATGACATACATTATTTCCGGTGATGTCAAGTTTGATGCAGTGCCAATGAAAATATGCATTAATTCCTCAGGCTACTTATTTGAAAAGAAAAACAATCTCAGTGGCTACATTAAGCATTATGGTACAGAGGCAGGAAGGGAAGGTAGGACAGAGAGAGTTCCAGCTCTGGCAAGGGAAGGGGTTGCACCAACTAATCCCTATTAAAACCTGTAATCAAGGAACTCAGAAGGAACTATGTAAACAGATGCTATGAACAATGAACAACTGTATTACTACTGAGAAGTCAGGAGCAAAATTACGTTATAGCCACGAGCTTTTATTTCAAAATGAAGGATTAGCATGCTCTCCCAAACCCCTATTCCCTCTCCAAAAATCCTACCAGTTGGTTCCTGGCAGCTTTCAAAGACTTTCCCTGAGAAAGGCTTCCCCTCCCCCCTTCCCTGGGCTGCTCCTCCAGTGGGACACGGAGTGGGGGCTGTGGCCCTGGGGGTGGCTAAGAAAGGAAGCAATAACTGGCTCCAAGCGAGGTCTCTGTGTGGTCAGCCTTTGCTCTGCAAACAGAAGCTTTTCAAAGGAGAATGAAGAACCATTCCTCCCCCACTCAAGAGGGAGGCGATCAAAGGTCCGCTCCAAGAGGAAAGGGGGCTCTAGTGGTGCTTCCCAGGTGAATGAAAAAGCAAACCCGTCTAGGAGCAGAGATTGTGATCTTGAAGGAGTCCCGACCGAAGTTAATCATTCACATGTCATCCCTCACGGCCCTCCTCCACTTGCAACTGCTAGGGTGTCTGCGGTGGGCCGTGGGGAGGGGCAGAGGGTGAGTTCGGGGGACAGGGGTATAGTCCAGATTTATTAGGACAAAAAAGTGGGGACAGACCGAAGCGCTGGCTGACAAAGATGCTTCAAACCACTCCTTATCGTCTGTGCTGTCTCTGGAACTGAGTTTATCTTTTACAACAAGACTTTTTTGAGACTCTGGTCGACCTCTGGGTTAATTTGGGAATGCAATGGTGACTGTGTGTACGGACGCACATATGCACAAATATACACATGTTAAAAATTGCCCACCGTTTCCTACAATTGTTCCTTGCTCTAAGCAAATAAAATAGGTAAAAATCCTGATTAGCCACCAAGATAAACTACGGGATGTCATCTATCCATTCATTTATTCACTCATTCAACTACCATATTTACAGAGCATCTGCTCCGTAAGTGTATATGTGTAATATGTGTATGTATCTGCTATGTGGCAAACACTCTTCTAAGTGCTGAGGACACAGTAGTCAACAAAATAGACAAAAAAATCCCTACTCTAATGGAACTTATCTTTTAGTGTTAGAACTATAAATGAGACAAAATGTAAATTATACAGTATGTTGGCAATAAATGCTAAGGAGAACAAAATAACGTAAAGAAGAGAATGTGATTTGTCAAGAGGGTGTCTGAAATTTTCCAGTGGGGTGGCTTTGGAAGGCCTGAGGGTTTTCATTACAAATCTGAATGAAGTGTGGGAGCTGGTTATGTGACTACCTGGGGGTGAGAGACTTCCAAGGGAGGACGTGGTCAGTACAAAGGCCCTGAGACAGGACACAACTTGCAGTTCATTCAAAGAATGAATAGCTTGGGCCTAAGAGGAGGCCAGGCCAGAGGGCCTGGGGGAAAAGGGAGAGAGGAGAAGGCCTGAGCAGAGCCTGGCAAGTTACTGTAAGCATCTTGGCTCTTGATAAGTGATATGTTTATTAGCCATAGGGTTAATAAACAGAGTTTCTCCTTTTTAGAAAAGTTCATGTAAATATCCTACAACACTACATATATCATTTTAAATATGCACAGTCTTAACAAGGGTGAGTTTAATGCATAAGACAAAGTACTTTAAGGGCATCCCAGTCATCTTTTGATGGTTTAAAGAAAGAATCACACCTTTAATATGAAAGTCTCTGAATTCTTTACAGCTGCAGGTTCACACTGACTCAGGGCTTTCCCGTGCTATGAAAGATAAAGATCAGCATGAATAAGAGCCATCCGGCAACCGGGCAACCAGAGAGAAAGGGAAGGTAGGTCAACCAACTCCATGACAGCAGGGGCCCTTTTGCTCTTGTCAAAGAGCCAAGCTTCCCAGGCATTTCTGACCTTTGCTCCTAAACAGGCCAAATTCCAAAGACCTTCCAGAACTCTTAACATTTTTCTCCACAGAAATGATGTTATCAATGATGTTAACTTAGACTTTTTTTAAACCAAAAAGTAGCTGACAAATTGTACCCAGGTATTAAAGAATAGAAGAAAACTTTATTCTGGGAATATAGTACATAATTAGATAAAACGGAAAACCACTGAAATAAATCTAAAAAGATGGCCACTTATTTTTAATAAGTACTTTATTAAAACAACACTAGTGAAGACACCTTGCTCCTTCTCCAACATAGAATCTGTTTTCCCTCTTTGCTGGCTTTTCCTCATTGGCTGAGAAATACATCATTCATCACATCACATAAAACAAAATCTTCTTTGACCCCGTGCCCATGTTCTCCTCCACGGTCATGCCAGTCTCAGCTCCATATTCCAGCAAAACCCCCAAGAGGAGCTTTCTGTACTTCTCACGTCCCAGCATCTCTTCAACCCACCAGTCAAGACTTTGGTCCCCATGATTCTACTTAAGTCCTCTTCCTGTTTCTCCCAAGAACATCGATGGCTACTTTCTTGCCAAAGCCAATGGTTAACTGTCCGTCCTCACCCTACTTGAGTTCTCACCAGCGTGCAGCACCCAGGTTCTTCCTTCTCGAGTGGGACTCTTCTTGGGCTTCCATGCCGCCATCTACGCCTGGTTCCTTCCTCCCCTGCTGGCTGTGCCTCTCAGTCTCCTGCGCTCCCTCTCCTCTCCTCTCCTGCCCAGACCCTCAGGGCTCTGCCCTTAGTCCCCTTCTTTTTTCAACCTGCAATCTTTTCCTAGGTGATCTCATCCATGGCTTCAAATCCTAGGTGTAGACAACTCTCAAGTCTGTAATGTCCAGCCTAGCCCCTTTTGTGTATTTACCACACCTGAAATCAAATGCACCTTTTATAAAACTACTGCTTGCAACTTCCCATTTGTCTGCACTTCCACTCACAAAGCTTTCCCCATCTCAAAGTTTAACTATCCATTAGCCATCCTAATTCTCTTTTTCCTTCTCACCTCCTATATAATCCATTAACAAGCTGGCTATACCTCCTCAATACAACTTGAACTTGATCACTACTCAGCCACTTCAGTAAGGTAACCTTGGGCCAAACCGCCACTAGTTCCCTCCTGCAACAGCCACCTCGCTGACTGCTCAGCCTTCCTGCTTGCCCCTGCCCTTAATTTGGGAACCAGTCCTACATTCCCTTCAGTTGCTTTCCTCTGGCTTGTTAGTAACAGAACAAAGACTGGGAGGGAGGGAGGAAGGAAAGCTCTTTTGGATGCATGAAGAAGAATGGGAAGATAAAGGGTTAAAAGAAGATTGGTGCATGTGAGACATTAAAAGAAGATGTGAGACACCTCACACTGCCTGGAGTGGAATTTCACGTGGTGTGATCTGCAGCAGGCGTGGGAAGGGGAGAAATTCTCCAGGGATGCTCAGCCAAGTTTGCCAAGTATAGGAGCTAGCACTGGGGAGTTTGCGATTTTCAACAGAAATTGTAAGAGACAAGGTAGCTTTGGGGTAGGAAATGAACAACATTCAACAAACAGCCCCTGAGCACTGAACCTGCACCTGATGCCAGGCTGGACGCCGGGAATATAAAGGGAAGTGAAAGGGAACAGCCCCGCCCGACGGGGCTCTTTACCTGGAGAAGACAAACGAGTAAAATCATTAGGGAGGCTACCGTGAAAGTGATGAGAGAAATAAACAGGCTGCTGTGAGGCAGAGTCACAGGAAGCACGTACTTTAAATAGCATGGCCAGGAAAGGCCATTGCCAGGAAGTGACATTGAAAGGAAGACATGAAAGACAAGAGAAAGGCGGCAGGCCATCAGACAGAGGGAAGCCAGGTGTTCCGGATGGAGGAGACACGGGACAGGGATGTCAGGTGCAAAGGCCTGAGGGAGGGGGTGGCTGTGTGTGCTGGAGAAGCTGAAAGGCGGCTGCCACGCTTAGAGCCTGGTAAGCAGGTGGGGGACGTTAGTGGAAAAGAAAGTCTACCCTCTGGAGAACTCTCGGGCCCACTAGGAACAATGGATCCTGGTGAGGCGTCCATCATGAGCTGCGGGGGCCAGTCGGTGTACCTGGGCATCTCTCACCTTCCTTGCCCATTCCCTCTATTCTCGTCTGGGAAGTAGGACTATCCGACGAGCAAGAAGGCCTCCCTTCCTGTTAACGTTAAGAACGTGGGGTCCTGGGAAGCGGATTGAGCTTCCGCAGATTATAGATGCCTCCTCACCTTCCCAGTGAGGAGGCGACAGTCTCCAATCTTATTGCAAAAACAGAGCGAGTTGCCTTTCAGCTTCCAATGTTTTACCTTACGGTGCCGTTTCTGTTGCCTTTAGTTGGTAGATTCTTGAGATTGTCTCGAGCCCACATTTGTGGGTACTCGCACTACTCACACGTAAAAGCACACACACTCCTCAATCTCTAAATAAAAGTCTTCATTCATCAGGAAGGGTATCCAATCTGCTATCCATGTTTATGCCCTTCCCATTTGGAATCTGAAACCAGAAGTTTGTTAACAAGACCTTGGACCGAGGAAGATGAAGAACATGACTAGGTGGGTGCTGGCATCTTCAGCCTCAACTCGCAAATCCAGACTTTCCATCCCCAGTCCAACACCAAGGATGTCTTTTCTGACAGGATGCAGTTGGCTACCTCAAGACGCCAGCATTTCCAAGAAGGAAATGTGAGGCCAAACACCACTGGTTTCAAGGATCCGTATTTTATGAGGGTGTTGGGATTGCATCGAGAGAATTCTGAGAGTTCGAATATTCAGTTTTGCAGCTGAGCTATCGTCTCTATTAAGTTGGATGGGGGAAGGAATGAAGTATCTCAAAGCTACTCTTTGGCCTTTTCTAACATTGGTCCAGCTCCCAGGACATCCTTGAGTGTGTCCACTGCAGGGCGACAGAGAGAGGGAGGGACAGACGGGCTGCGGGTGAGGAAGGAGAGTATGACAGGGAGAAGGCAGATACCGGAGAGGAAACTTGTAGGTGCTTCCCCCTGAGGCAGGCTGTGGGTTAAGCCAACAGTCTGGGGACTCCGACCTAACTTCCCTTCGTGCACCCAAAGTTCTCCCACTGGCCTGGGTCGCAGCTCTCTCACTGTGGGGGTGCACTGCAGGGCAGAGGCGAGAACACTGGAACAGGAGCTGGGGAC
>RJWJ010048722.1:0-10519 GCA_004363605.1 Indri indri | reverse complement strand
ATCTATAAATAATTTATTGTCCATAAAATAGGATGAGATCAGGAGACTCTGACTTCATAAATACATAGCTTTGACTCTGCCCTGAAGCCCAGGATGTCCCCAAATTAGTCCACTACAACAGAGGCCAAAAATTGATCTATGAGAGCCTTAATTAAACAAGACATTATCTCTCTGATGGACTAAACCTATGGTTATTAAAGTGAATGAGTAAAATGGGCATTCTGTAATCAAATAAGAATTCATACATTTTAAAGAAAATACAGAAAGTAGAACTAAACTGTTGAGAAGAAATAACAAACCACAGAACACCGAGAAACAAAAGGGCTTTGGAGAGGGACATATTGTCAGGCGTGAGCCAGTGGCATCACACACAGCATCTCCTGACTATTTGAATAAAGGCCTTGTTGGTGGCTTATTGGTCAGAAATGCACAGCTCTTACTATGTGTAAGAAACTGACATCTGAAGCATTAATCTGTCTCATGTAAGTTTGATTGATGTGGGTTCCCTTGCCAATTAGCATAATTCCCACCAATCTGTGTGCCTATCTATAGGCCAAGCCCATCATAAATGCCTTGCACACACTTAGACTTTACATGTGCTTGCGTGAAGGCCCGCAGCTTATACTTACACCCTTCTCCTAGCTTCCCACCACCTTCCTTTTACTCCCTTCTCACGTTTCTGGTCCCTCCTAACCCAACGCCTTTTTCCTCCATCTGCTGGAGGCCAAGGCTCTCATTGTCCACCTGGTCGCCCAAAGCCCCTCGATACAGTCTCCATCACGTCATCTGTCACACTTCCTATACTCTACCTCAGCTGGGTAGAAGTCCAGAAATTCAAATGAGGGTACTAATTCACACTTAGAAGTGAATAATTGATATTCCTTCTTCTCTAGACCTTCAAGGGTATCTTTGGTTACGCAAACACACTCCTAATTAGTGGAGTGCCAGCAAGAATGCTTGGTAGTGAGCCCTCACCACTCAGCCCCCTCCTGGGGGAGTAGATCAAGAGTGAGCGTGTGTGGCCCTCAACAGCTGGACGGCACTGCCCGGGCACCCTGCCCTGCTCCCTCCCTGGGCAGCCTGATCTTTACTTTGCTTAGTATTCAGTCCTCAGTGAAAGGTGGCAATGTCCACTGCGGAAGAGCGGAGATGTTCTTTCTTAAATCCAGTGTGACTCGGGACCTCAGTCCTGGGTCCCGGTATCATTGGCAGAGCCATCTGTCATACTCACACCTGGACAGCAGGCCCCTGCATCAGAAAGAAGAGATTTGGTCCCCTTGATAGACTTAGAGGTCTTCACAAGAGTCTCAGAGTCATTTTGCTATAAAATGGCATAAACTTGGTAATGATTATAGTCCTCTCCAAATGCTAACCATTTGTTACTAAGTAGCAACAGCACAATAATGGTTGTGTAAATCTTAACTATGTAGCCACATAACTTTAGCTTTTGTTTGATTATAACACTGAGTATTAGGCATGCTCATATCTCTTCTGTGGCTATTATATTACCTACTCACATATTATGTTTGTTTATCTCTTAACTACCTAAAGATGTCTTGGCCCTCAGACAAGGAGAACTCAGCAACCAGACTGTGGAACAGAGGGAAATATAGTGAGTGCAATGGCGTCTACATTCTTCTTAAGCATCCAGTCCCATTCATAGTGTTTGACTACATTGATTTATTAAAAAAAGAGACATCCACAGGCTCATACTGCACATAGTATCTATTTCTGTTATCTAGTCTGGAAGAGGTTGGGGAAGTAGGAGAGGTGCTAATAATTTCAAGTGGTAAATGATTTTTAAGAATTCTATTTAGCTTGACAATGTGTTTCTATATCACATATATTTTAATTTGACTTTATTTTATTGTCTGGGACTACTTCGTTAAAAGGTTAAATCAAGCTACAAAATTATGGCAGGGAAATTAATTCTATTTCCCTATCGTATTTCCCCTTTGAGTAGTCCCTATTTTCTACCACACTAGGGACTAACCACACCTTTTCACAGGAATGCGCTGCACTGACACGCCAAAAGAATGCACATTCTTCTCTCCCTCTCCTTCCTTCAACTTGCTATCCCCTGACTTACAACTTTTCTGAGAAAGCCAGAGAAAATTAAAGAACTCAGCTTCAAAACTCCAGCTCTTTCAGGTCCTGCCAGGACGCAGGATATATTTAAGATTTAAAGTAAGCAGAGATGGTGATGTCAAGTTCAAACTACTAAAGAAAGCTGACTACCTGATAATGTCGAAAAGAAGTTCAAAGCAAAATCTGCCCGTGCAAAAGCTGCACTATAGACAATTGTCCCGTGAATCACTGGAAACAGCCATAGAACGTATTTGAAAAGTGTTTGTTTCTCTTGCAATGTTATACAAACCCCAAAGAATGAGAGAAGAAAATCACATCTTTACCTCATTTATTTAATAAATGCTTTTAAATGATCATTACCACTTGCTATAGCTCAGTTAATAATATAATATGATGGTACTATTGTGGTAGGAAAAAAAGACTGAAGTACTCTAAAGAAATTCCTCAAAGGGAAAAGGATTAGTAACCCCAATAGCAAAATATATATTTATATACATACTTGTATACGTACATATACACACATATACATATATAAGTGGTACAGTATCTTTGTGTTCCATTTTTCAAAATGTAAATCTAAATAATACACTCATAAGGAATAAAACATCAAATTATCAAAACAATAATTGATGTCATAGGTTTAAGTTAGATTACATTACAGTTATTCTACCAGCCGCACACCAAAATTATGCTCTTCACTTTAGGTTCTATCATTCACTTCTGTCTAAAGTACCCTCTCTATTCAAAACAATATTACAGTGTTCATCTCACACACCACATTCAATAACTATTGATTCTAGAGAGGTTAAGTGCAAAATCATACACTCTAGACTAAGAATGATGCTCTAACTACAGAGACTCAGGGGAGGATTCATGAATGTCTCGCCTCTCTGTCCCCAGCACCTGGCTCAGGGCCCAGCATGTTGTAAGTGCTCAGTAAATCTTTGTTAGACTGAACTAAAACTATACCATAAAGATGAATTACTACTTAGCCCCTGAGTCTGGGAATGACAGCTCTCTGAAATCAATATTTCAGAAAATTCTCACCATGTTTAGTATTTAACATTAGCCATCATGTCTGTATATTCAGATAGATGGATGTTGGGCTTTAGTGGTAATATATGTAAGATGGTTTGGTATTATTTAATGTCTTTAAAAAGTAAAATTACTGACCCATAGAAAAATGTTGATATCTTCATTTAGTACCTACAGGGACTATAATATATTGCTAAGAAGTCTTATAAATAAAAGTTATTCAGTGTTTGATATTATCTCCAGTGTGATTAAAACAAGTATGATCAATAAATAAGGAACTAGAGTCCCTAAAGATCAAGCCAAATAAATAATAAAGCCTTCTATAGCTATTTGCAAATAATGATACCCTGTTACATTTGACATTTGATACAGCAGTATCCTCTAATCAGAACCTCTGATAAATTAGACATCTGGATTTGCAATATGCAATGTCATCGTCAGTACATTATAAGAAAAAAGAACAATAAAAAATGTTACGAGTTCCAAGAGGAAAACAATGGGGACTAAATAAATAATATCTAGAAATTAGCTCTTTTGCATTAGGAAAATTGATAGATGTCCCTGTTAAATTTCTCCCTAACCAAATATCTAGAGTGGAATAATCCAAATGTTTTAATGCTTAATAAATTAATTTAGTCATAAATGCAATATCACTCAACTGTATTATTTCTTAACCTTGGTGACATACTCACAGGTTTTCATCCCAGTTTTCTTCATATGTTTTCATATGTCTTAAATATTGCATAATAAAAATGTTTTAAATAATAAAAGAGGAAAACTTTTCAAGCAGTGTATGATGGTGCTTTTCTTATTTAAATGATGAATTATCAAATGCTTGCTTCCCATGGAAACCTCTTAAGGAAATGTTAAAACTTTGAACATGTCTTATGGGAAGAGGCTGACATAGCACAAGTCATTAGATAACCTTCATATAATAGTCTTCCTGGTCATTTCATATGGACCAGTGTTCACTCTACAGCCCAAAAAGTACTTGTTTCCTCCATGTATTCAAGTTTTTGAAACTTGATATTTCCCACAAGGTTTGGTAACAGTGTCCCAAAGTCAAGGTGACAAAAGAACTTTGCATTAATAAAGAGAATTTAGAGCTGCAGTCAAATTTGGAGGGAATAAACTACCCTTCTTCCTTACACTGAAAGTCTTTTAATGTGCATGTGTCTAAGTTTAATAAAATCTCCTATTTAGGTGAGAAAATGTAATGCTCCACAGTGTCATTTGCATATAAAATGCTGCCAAAACTTTTCACTTAAAATATTCAGTTTAAAACTTCAGAAAGAAATCTACTCTATTCCTATCATTCTGAATACCAACTGACTTTAAGAAGGCCAATGACAAACTAAAAGTTTTCTGAGCTCAGTGGCAGGGAAAACCAGAGATCTGAAAAACTGTGCTGTGAGAACAAACTAGAGAAGCTGGATGGTGAGGCTCACAGAGAGAAGGCTTGGGGTGAGGGTCGGGTGGGCATGATACCTCCTCCAGGCTTAGCACTAGACCTGGTCAGAGTAGATAACCAGTATATGATTTATTGAATGAATATATGAATGAATAAACCAATGAATGAACTAAAAAAAACCCATAATAGAAAAACAGCAGTATAGAAGTGGGAGAACAGAGCAGTTGACAGCAGAAACCAAGGTTTATGTATCTTTGTATTCCTGGTGCTTGATACGGAGCCTGGTACACGGTTGGTGTCCCATTAACACCTAATTGGATTATGGCTCAATCACTGACCATTATATTTAAAGCTGTCCAAGAGTGGAACAGGCTGCCTTACAAATAGTGAGCTCCATTTCCGCTACACAGATTCTACTGTGGGCCAGGATCTCAGCCAAGCAATGGAGCCAGAGGCTGGACAACCACCAGCAGAGATGTTGGAAAAAGACCCTAAGTCCCTCTCAGCATTTCAAAGATCCCGTCCCACACCCAAACATCAAGTTCCTGTGTTATATTTTCAAGCAATTGAGCCTGTTGAAATCCGTTTGTTTCAGTCTTTTATTAAACCCCCAATGAGATTATCAGCACTTCAGGGCAGACAGCCGAGAGGTGGCGATGCCCCCAAGAAGACGGAGGAGTTCCCAGTCTGAGAAGCACGAACTGTAATTAGCATAATTAACAGCTCACCCTCACTTCTGGCCAGCCTCTCTGTTCTTCAGGGATCTAGCGACTCCAGTCTTTACAAGATACTCTTAGTCTCTTCACACGTACTAATGGTAAAACATCACCCCGAAATACTTCTGCTCACACAACACTGAAACGTGTTTGCATGTCTTACGGACAGTATTTTTCCAATGCTACTCACTACTCATTAGTGGGTCATTAAATTAACTTAGTGGTTCCCAACCAACATCTGTTTTGCATAAACAGAATCAAATTGAAAAGATGGAATAGAACAGAAAATATCAGAGTGCCTAACATACACAGGTGAACATTGTTGCGTAATGTTTGTTTTATAAATATATTGTTACTTATATACAAGAACACATAAAATGAATTTCTTATTGTAGGTTGAAGTCCAAAAAGTTTGAAAGCTTCCATTATAAAAGATCAGGAAGACAACATCGATAGTTAAGAGCAAGGGCTTTGGAGTTAGACTTCAAAGTTTGAATCCCAATTCTGCCATTCATGTGCTCAGTAATTCTGGCACACGGCTTATCCTCTGGGCCTGTTTCCTCATCTGTGAAATGGGGATGCTATACAATACAGCACCTGACATCCAATAAATAATAAAAGACAATTTAAATAGTCTTTTATTCTTTCGGAATACCCAATTTTATGGGGTCTCAGGGTAGACATGGTTGCTCCCGGCAACATGCACATCTGTAAGGGAGAGTCACAGGGCCCGTTTAGAAAGGATTTTCCCTTACCTCCACAAGCATGGCACTTGGCTCTTAAATACCTGTGCTGGGGGTTTGTCATTTTAAAAACAACAAGAAACAAAACTCCTTAATGTTGGGCTAAAAACCAGGGCTTCTGTCTCAAAACAGGGCTCAGGCCTGGGGAAATTTCGTGTTCTGAAGTTGCTAGCCAGCAACAGTACTAGGGTATCCATCCCAGCAACAGGGGCCAACACAGAAGCCCCCAGACTGCTGCCATGATTCAGGCACAGGCTGCTGGAGAAAGGGACAAATAGATCGTTGCTGTTCCTTACAGAGCTCAAGACTTCCAAGGGGGAGCTCCCCTCTCACCCACCTTGCCTGCCTTCTCCACAGGGTAGCCAACCATCAGCATCAACTTCAGTGATGCTGCCAAGGAAATTGAATGGCCTCCTGCCATCCCCATGTGAAAGGAGAGGTCAGGAAGGAGAAGAAAGAATGAGCACCCAGAAGAGGGGAAACTGGAGACACGCAGGGAACCAGGGAGAAAAACAGCAATGCAGACAAGAAACAGATGAAAGCAGTGATAGGAAGAGAAACAGAGAAAATGAAACAGGAAAAAAAATATACAAAAGGGCCCAAAGGACAAAGAGGGAGGTTTTAAAAAGCAAATCAAAAAATAAGAATAAAACAAAAAGGAGAAGGGCAGAAGAGAAAAGAAGCAATGTTAGAAGCTATGAGGACACGAGGACATCCCTGACTGCAAGCTGCTTTGTTCACTGTTCCTGCACAAGCGTCTGTACCGAGGGACAGCGGAGAAGGGGACACGAGGTAGGGAGCAGGAGCTTTCTCAACTCCCACTGTCCTTCTCCTCCTCAGGGCTGATCCTCAGACCTGTCTTCCATCAGGGAAACCCTAGGACACAGGCTCGGGGGCCTTCGGAGAAACAGGCTCCAGCAGCTGATAGATTCCAGCTGGGATAGGGACAAACACACCCCATCCTTACCTCTACTGCCAGGTCACTTCAGGTGTCCCCAGCCCTGATCCTCTCCTGCAGAGATGCAGCTTCGGCTGCCAAGCAATTCCTACCCATCAGTCTTGTCATTCTCAGAGATGCCCTTTCCCTGGGCTCTGCATGTCCCACCCTGCATCCGACACATCTGAGGGCATTCAGATCTTTTTGTGGAGGCCCCTGAGGCCTAACTACACTTTTTGCATTTCAGAGAACTCAGGGAACAAAGAGCAGAGGGCCATAACCATCACCTTGTCTGGTATCCTGGGAATATCGTGGTTTTTGCAAAGGGGGCCCCACCCTGCCCTCTGTCTTCTAGTGCAGGGGCTACAAGAGGATTTGGCCCAGCACTGTCTCTCTTTCTGGACCACTCCTGTCTCCTCCATCCTGCGCACAGAAGGGGCAGAGCAAGCACTTGGAGAAGATGACCCAGCACGGTCCCAAGGCACTGGTGAGGGGCTCAGGCCTGGACCAACGGGGCTGCCTGACCTCAAATCCCTTCTACCTCTCACCCCAAAGTGAGAAGGTTTGAACCCAAATCCACATCCTTTCAGCTAAAATGAGCAGGAGCCACCTTGTCAATGTTTCCTAACATGTGCTCCTACAGCAAAAAGGCAGGGTGGCGCTAGAGGGAGAAAAGGGAAGAAAAGGGAACTTCGCAGTGCAATGATGAAACACAGTGTCAGAAAATCTCCAGAGGGCAAGGCCCATGGGTATCCCAGCTCCACCGGGAGGAGCAAAGGGTCTTCACGGCAGGCATTCTATGCGAAACCCCTGTGTGTGGGGCCCAGGAAGAGAGTGGGATGAAAAGGGAAGGGAAACCTGCTCTGGGCCAGGCAGGGCCAGAAGGAGACAGGCACAGAGCTAAGGCCTCTACTGGGCCTCTGGCCTGCAGTCTGGGCCCAGAGTGACTGCTTGCTGTGCCACACCCACTGGCTGCCATGTTCACTTCCCAAAACCTGAGATTTCCCCTTAAAATGGAGATTGGGAATGTGGGAATCAGTCTGGCCAGCTAGGCTGATTCAGGGGGTCCTGGGCGGGCAGCCTCCATCCCTCATGGCTCCCGAGCTGCCCTTGAGGCTGAAACACAGAGCATCTTTGAGGACACCTGCTCTGTCTGTGGGAAGGAGGACAAAATGCTCAAAATACAGTAAAAGCAGGGGCCAGGACCCACAGGGGTCTCACTCCCTGTTTCTCTGGACTCTCTGTGGAGTGCTTGTGTGCAGGATTTCTGCAGAAGATAGTCCATTTTGTTAAGCCTTTGAATATTCAAATTGAAAGTATCGCGCAATCATTGATTGTCAAATCATGGGTTTCTAGAGGTTTTAAATACTTGGCATGAGGGGGAAAAAACTCAAACCTATACCCGAAGGTATAAAACATTAATTCTGTTTGTCTCCTGCTCCAGGGACCTGGGTGCAGCCGGATGCTTTGTGAAACTTTAAAAATGTTGCATCTCTGCTTCTCTCCTGGCACAGGAGCCCTCCCAGGCGCCGAGTCCCTGCAGCTGCAGCATCCAGCCACCGACCCAGCTCCTGCTGACCACCATGTCGGGTAACTCAGCTGCTTCTCCAGGGGTCGGGTCCCGGGAGCCAGGGGCATTTCAATCCGGGTGTATTTCCACAGCTTTTCCTGCATAGAACAGAGAGGCACAAAGTCAGGGCATGCGAGTAAGGGCCGGGGATCCGGAGAGGGCGCAGGCCACGCTGTGGCCGCTCCCACTCGGCACCTGCTCCCGAGGGCAGAGGCGCAGTGGCCGAGTTGGCCGCTCTGGACGTCCGCGTACCCCAGGCCCCTGCCAGCCCTCCCACTTTTCCCTTTGTGTCCTGGCACTTCGCGGCGCGGACCCTGCGCAACCAGAAGCGGCGGCGGGGGGAGCTAGAGGCTCACCGTGAACCCGGGACGCGAGTAGAGAACGCCGGCCCCACAGAGTTGGGCAGTGGCGGTCCCTGTGTGGACCCCCGAGGCGCGCCCGCTACCCGCGGAGCCCCGAAGCGGGGGCTTGGGGGACGACTGGAGCGCGGAGAGGGCGCGGCGCCTGCGCCTGCGGGCGGGGCGCGGGATTCCCGGGTCTAGGCGAGAGATAGCGCAACCCCCCTCCCAGGGGAGACCCTGGCTCCCAGGAGCTAGCCTTGGGGGGTCCCTGCTGTCCGGCTGCGGTCCCCGCAGTGACCAGGCGAGGCGCTGGCACTGTCACAGGCGCCCAAGCTGAACGCGCGGCCGCCCCCAGCCTCCGCGCCCGGCTCCTCCCCGCGCGATTCCCGGGCGCTCTCTCCAGGGTCGGGGCCAGGGCCGGAGCGGTGCTGGGCCCCTGCGGCCACCCCCACCTCGAAAGCTCACTGGGCCCGGCTCGGCCTAACAGCCGGTCCGACCTACTCACTGCGGCTCTTCGGGGCCCGGGGCCGAGGCTACCCCCGCTCCCGGCGCGCAGGGGTCCCTCCCGCGGACCCCTCCGGCGCGCGCCGGCGGCCCCCCACGAGCCGGGGCAGTGCGGCCCGGCCCCGCCAGCCCCGGGCGGCCCCTTCGCAAGGGCCGCGTCCCAGCGGAGCGCGCGGTAGTCGGGAGCCCCGGACGGCTTTCCCCGGAGCTCGCGCTGCGCCGCCGAGAAACGCCTGCACCAGAAAGGAAGGGGGAGGGGAGAGAGGGGAAGAAGGGGAGAGCAGGAGCGGGGGCAAAGGAGGAAGGAGGGAACGATGGAGCGTGGCAAAGGCGGAGAAAAAGGGCGAGGGAGAGATGGCAGAAGGAAAGACAGAGGGAGGGAGTTTCTCGGGCCTGGCCCCTTTGCTAGGGTCAGTCTGACAGGTCCCTCGCTGGCCCGGGACAGAGCTGGCCAAACCCTGCCGCTTGCCCCAGGCTGGCTTCCAGACCAAGGACATGCAGAGGTCGGAGCCTCGACAGAAGCCACGCCTGGAATGGTGGACAAGGAAGGGACTCGGACTTCCACACCAGTGGGAACATCACGGTGGGGTGGGCTAGGTCATCTGCTCTAGATTGGAGAGAGCTCCCCTGCTCCAGCCCCTGGTCGCTCCCCAGGTCCAAAATACCCTCTCCCAGGCCAGCAGGCTGGGCCCAGAACCCCAGGTTCCCCCAACTTGGTTAGCCAAGGTGGTGAGCTCCCCTGCACTGGCCTCCACATTCCTGAGCAGAAACACCTGTGTGCTATTGGTGTAGGACCCGGGCCCAGCCAGGAATGGATGGTGCCACATATTTCCATAGGTTCTGTTCCCACTGGGGCCCTGAAACCTGGTCAGCCTCTCTTCATCCTTTCATGTTTGAGAAGTTGGGATTTTTACTGTCTGTTAGCATTCTATTTGTGTTCTCCAACCTAGAAACTTGGCTTCAGGTGACATAATCTATAAAGGGGCCCCCGAGTCCATAGCCTGACACCCAAACCTTGGACTTGACCACTGACTCAGTTGCCTTTCCCCAGAAAAATCGAAGGTATATCAAGGTGTCCGCGTGAAGATCACAGTGAAGGAGCTGTTGCAGCAAAGAAGGGCACACCAGGCAGCCTCGGGGGGAACCGTAAGCATAAACCCTTCAGTTCCTCCCC
>RJWJ010048721.1:0-10493 GCA_004363605.1 Indri indri | reverse complement strand
AGCACTGCTTGAACCCTCACATGGCTCCCTGACCAAGGGATTAGAGCCCTCTGCATGGGTCAGAGCACCAGAGTTAGCCTCCAGGAAGGATTTTGAAATTGCCGCTCTAAGGTGCTGCCCAGCCCAGAGTGACTGGGGAAAGGGCCGATGCGGCTATTTGTTGAGAATCTATTATGTGCCAGACATTGTGATAAGTGCTTTAGATACGTGAGTATCAGTTACAAAACCCACTCTCAATTTGAAATCAGTATGTCAAAGAGAAATCTGCACTCTCACGTTCTCTGCAGCATTATTCACAACAGCCAAGATGGGGAATCAACCTGAGTGTCCATCAACTGATGGATGAATGGATAAGGAAAATGTGGCATATATGCATGGTGCTTTAAAAAGCCTTTAAAAAGGAGGAAATTCTGTCATTTGTGACAGCGTGGATGAAACTGGAGGACATTATGCTCAGTAACATAAGCCAGGTACAGAAAGACAAATACCACATGATCTCATTTGTATGCGGAATCTAAAGCAATTGAACTCCTGGAAGTTCAGTTGGACCTTCATGGAAGTGCGTGGAAGCAGAGAGTGGAATGGTGGATCCCAGGGCCTGGGGGAGGGGGAGGGTGGGAGAGGAAATGGGGAGATGTTGGCCAAAGGGTACAAAGTTGCAGTAAGACAGGAGGAATAAGGTTTTGAGATCTATTACACAGCATGGTGACGACAGTTAATAATAACATACTGTATGTTTCAAAATTGCTGAGAATATATTTTCTGACCACAAAAAATGACAAGCATGTGAGATGACAGATATGTTAATTAGCTTGGTTTAATCATTTCACATTGTATAGATACAGCATAACATCACATTATGCCCCATAAATATATACAATTATAATTTGTCAATTAAAAGTAAAAAATAAATTTAAAAAACATCCTCATGGGGCTTACATTCCACGAGGACATGTCTGTAGACGACGGGCTGCTGAAGGAAACCTGAAGAAAGGCTGTGCTGCTACCTCCATTTACCCGAATCCCTGCCCTGGAGACCTGACCCACCCTCTCAGCCCAGCTCTGCTCACTGGGAAGCTAACCCATGGACTCCTTTGTCACTTGGGAGGACAAACGGTTTGGAGTACTTCTGCCCAACTCCTGCCCTGGTTTAGAAGGACTTTTCTAGCAGTGGCTGCGTCACACCAGGACCGCAGTCCCTCCCAGGCAGCTCTTCCTCATGGTCCCAGCCCCCACTGAGATCTACCAGTGCAATTCTCTGCCCTTGTCCCCACAGCCATAGAGGTGGCCACTGCTTCTCACTTTTGCTAGTGTCTGTGTGCCTCACCTGCCTTATTTGCTCACATAACCCTGTCCACGCCTGTAAAATCCACCCCATCAATAAAGTCTCTTCACTAGAGCCACCTGGGGTGTTCTTTTTCCCCTCCAGGATGCTGAGTATGCAGTCCACAGGGCCTCCCAGGGCTCCAAGCAGGGTGGAGCAGGGCAGACCTGACCTCCGTGTTGGAGATGGGCTAAGTGGAGAATGAGCAGGACAGCCCTTAGATAGCTGGTGATCAGAGATCCCATGCAAAGGAGACTGCACCAAATCTTGCCCAAACCCAGTAAGTCCAGCCTAGGGGAGCTTGGGATGCAAGCTCCAAGTTCAAGGTGGATTCAGGTTGTGACAGAACACGTGCAGACCAGGAAAATAGCTGGAGATGGGGTGGGAATAGGGTTAGCAGAAGGTGGTAGGAAAGCAGGTCCCAGGCAATCAGCAGGGAAATGGGGTGTGAGCTCCTCACCCGGCACCAGGACCCTGCAGGAGGGAGGTGTTCTGGTTGGCAAGAAACAAGAAGGTTGGCCTGGCCTCAGTGAGAAAGGCCTCCCTGGGAGGGGGCCTTGGCTGGACGCTCACCCTCAGACCAGTGCCAGACCTTTGTAATGAGCTGGGAAAGGATAACTGTCTACCTGGATTCTAGCAACTCCGGGAAGGCAGGGCTGTAAGCAGGTGCCTGGTAACTGCTTTGCAAATAGCTAGAAGACAACTAGAAAGGGAGGAAACTGGCAGCTACAGGGCCACATGTGACCCTGGAACAATGTCCTATCCATGCCTGCATGTCCCATTCTCATTTACATGCATGCCCACCCCGCCTCTGTAGACCCTGCCTTCCCCAGGACATCCTCAGCTACTTCAGGACCTGCTCATAGAATCTACTGTTAGACTCTGGGATCCAGAAGGCTGGTGACAAAATGGCAGATGTGTCACACAACTGCTCTCACATCCCTTATCTACCCCTTATCTCACTGGTGTAAAGAGTTATTATTTTAATGCCTATGAAATGGAAACTCAGAGAAGCAAAGGAATTTGTGCAAACTCATAAAGCTAATCTTGGCAGAGATGGCCATCTGACTCCCAGTTGTATAACAGTATTTTTATAAGTTGCCATCCTGTGGGGTCTTCTGCTAAAAGCTTGGTGCGTCAGGCTAACCTAAGAAAGAGACCATCTTCACCAGTTCTGGTCAGTTCAGTATCATTACTAAGTGTCAACTCTATGGCAGGCACTGCACCAGGCACAGGGGTTACAGAAATCAGCAAACCATTGTCCCTTCCCTCAGGGGACCTCAGGACTAACCAGGCACTACCCTGATAGAGCAGAGAGCTCAGTCTGCCATACCTAAAAGATGACTCTCCACCCTCACCACAAGATTAAAAAGCTGAAATCACAGGCATTCCTTGCGCTCACCATTCTGAATATGCATGCTACTATTTATAATACCGATATTCAGTATGAGCCAAGACGCCAGGAAAAGATTCCCTTCTCATGAAGACTTGATCAATTTTCTCTTCAACAACAGGACTGTATGGTTTACTTTGTTTCCCCTTCAGCATTGCTGCTAGGAAGCTTGGTATTAATTTTCCTAATCGACTACATCCCTAAGGCAGATCCTTAATGGCATGTTTATTAATGTGTAGTCCACCTCCCCATTCCTGGCCTTGCCTCATATTCTAATGTACATTTTCTCTGGCCCTAAATGTATACATTTTGTTTCTTGTTTACCATGCATGGCATATGCTTCTCTAATAAACTGCTGCAAATCCTGGATGAATGAAGCCAGACATACACGAAGATCGCTACCATTTTGGAGAACCTACAATGTGCCAAGCATTATAAGATGCTTGGGGTACCTTACATTCAATCCTCACAAAACCCTATCAGCTAGCTCTAGGTTTTCTCATCTCATAAATAAGGAAACTGAGGCCCCGAGAAGTAAAGGAACATGTTCAAAGTCACACAGCCTTTAAGTGACAGTATTTCAACATGGGTCTGTCCAACTCCAAAGCCCAAACTGGTATTACTATTAAATAACAAAAGTAATATAATTTATCTTCAACCATCAAATTATCATGTAAGAGCATTTTATATGTTTTTCTGACAATACTCTTATGAAGAGGTAGGGTGGATATAGTTAATACCCCTATTGAAGTGCTAATAGAATGAGTGACTATCACGGAATTTCTCAGTCAGGAAATGAAGAAAAGTCCCTTCTCTGAACCAAGGTCTAGGCTATTTCCAGGGAGCCCTGGGGTTCTACAGACATGTATCAGTGGCTCTACAGCAGCGGGTTCCATCTTACTCGTTTGGTTTTCCATGTAAGAATTCTTTAATAAAAGGAAAAATTCCACTGCTTTAATACACATGAAACGACCCTAGCCCAGCCCATTGGAACCCCCAGATGTGACACCATGAACAACTCACCGATCATCTTCAGCCTTCCGATTCTGTCCATGAGCAGGGCAGAAATGATGTTCCCAGGCAAGACAGACAGGCTGCCCAGGAAGCTGACGAGGTAAATCAGGAAGTCGTTGTCTTGCTCCAAGTCCATGTGGCAGCCCTCCTTCTGCTCCAGAAAGGTGGAGTTGATGAACCGACAATTGATGAACTTATGCTCATAGAGGTCTGGGGAAAGAAGGAAACTTTTGGTTCATATAAGCGGAAGGTAGCTGGGGAAAGAAGGGCAGAGGCAGAGATGAAGTTACGCCCCTGTCCATGGGCAGGCTGTGCCAACCTTTGCTAATCAGACAGCCTCAAAGTCAAGATGATGTGTGGCCAGGTATGGATGAATAGAGAAACTTCCAAAAATGTAATGACCTGTTCAAGTTCCTATAAACAAGGGGAAATGAAGGTAACATTAATTGAGGGATGTTTTAATAAAATACACCATCTCTGCAGATGGAGAACAGTTCTGTTTTTACCCAACAGGTGACATTGAGGGACACAGCAGCTGGGCATTCTTTGAGACTACCCAGCTTAGGGAAGCAGAACACAAGAGAGTTGGGTCCAGACTGAGCCAACCACTCCAGGGCCCATGCTGTCGTCTGTGCGGAAACTCTAACACTCTTAAAAAAATAAAAACCATTTGCTTTGGAACCACTTTGCCAGTCTTCTGACACCTTCTGAGACCGGCTGTTCTAACAAAAAGGGTAATAAACAGGCTCCTTGGAAACTTGTGTTTGGGGAGCTGGCACTGCCATTGATCCTCTTTAACCTCCCTGAGCCTCTACCTGTAAAATTAGAGGAGTACACCTGATTATTCCCATTGCTTCTCCCAGCTTTGACATTTCCTGACTACACATGTTTACAAAAATTCCCCTATTAAGAATATGCAAATGTACAGGCATTATTAAAACTTGAAAGAATAAAAGGATATGCCAGTTTTTAATGACATAGTAAATTTCTGGAACTCGTTAAGTTCAGGTTAAAAGGAAATTCAGGAAGGTAATTCTCATAGCAAATTATTAAGAGACTGGGGAATATTTAGAGACCAACTATTAAACCTTTTGAGACTATTATCAGAGAGGAAAAAGATGTTCTTGTATAAACTACCCCTTAGTGCTGAGGCCAAGAACAAAGTATAGATCTGGACATAATGCAAGTAGTTCGGTGGAAAGATCATAGACTTCAGAGCCAAACGATTGAGAAATGAATCCAAACTCTCCCAATTTGTTAGTGGCCCTGAGCAAGTTGCTTAGTTCTCAGTTTCCTTAGCTATAGTATGAGAGTGATAATAGCACATTTCTCAATTGAGACAATTTAGGTAAAGCCCCTGAGAAAGTTCATTAGTTTCCTTAAATCCCAACTCCACTTGGTATATTATTAATTTATGATGAGAGCAGTAAAAATAACAAAGAGTGGTGAAGTGGTGGAACTTTGTGATTCTTTTTAATCATGGAAATCTCAAACAGTATGATTTTAAAATATTCTTAACATCTTACTTTATGCACAAAATGTGAACACATGTAATTTTCTCTTTTCATTTATTACTGTGAGAACATGAGTCACGAATTTTCTCAGTTTCAAATTACGCAAGGTCCATGCATAAAATGCAGCCCTCCCAGAATGCTGGTTTTTATTGGTGTCTTCCTTTGTTCCTATCAAAGACACTTAGTGTACAGCATCAGTATCATTTGGCTGGAACTTTTGTGTCTATTTTATATGTGATAAAACTGAGACATAATTCAATTAAATGCCTTGTAAAAGCTGTGCGTCAAATTCGTGCCACACCTAGGGCTAAAATCCATTTCCCTACCAAGGCTTGGCACTTGTGTCTATGAATACTTTCCTACTCCTGAAGCCTGTGACAGCCCTTTTTTTTTTTTTTTTTTTAGCAAAAATTTTTTTTTTTCGGAATATCACAGGGGTACAAACATTTTGTTTACATGAATTACTTTTGTACAGTTTGAGTCAAAGTTATAAGTATGCCCATCACCCAGATAGTGTGCATTGTACCCATTAGGTGTGAATTTAGCCATCCCCTCCTCCCCCCCCCACCATCTGCTTGATTTCCATTGAATTTTACTACCATATGTACACATGAATGTTGATCATTTAGTTCCAATTTAATAGTGAGTACATGTTTGTTTTTCCATTCTTGCAATACTTCACTTAGGAAGATGGTCTCCAGTTCCATTCAGGTTGTTAAAAAAGGTATTAGTTCACCATTTTTTTAATGGCTGAGTAATAATGCATGGTATACATATACCACATTTTATTAATCCATTCATGTATTGATGGACACTTGGGTTGTTCCCACATCTTTGCAATTGTGAATTGTGCTGCTATAAACATTCAAGTGCAAGTGTCTTCTTTATAAAATGTCTTTTTTTCCTTTGGGTAAATGCCCAGTAGTGGGATTGCTGGGTCAAATGGTAGGTGATCTTATATCTAGAAAAACCCTAAAGATTCTGCCAAGAGACTCCTAGAATTGATAAATAAATTCAGCAAAGTCTCAGGTTACTAAATCAGTACATACAAATCAGTAGCATTCCTATATAGCCACAACAGTCAAGCTGAAAAGCAAATCAAAGACTCAATACCTTTCACAACAGCAACAAAGAAAATAAAATTTCTAGGAATATATTTAACTAAGGAGGGGAAAGACCTCTACAGGGAGAACGATGAAACACTGAAGAAGGAAATTGCAAAAGATGTAAACAAATGGAAAAACATTTCATGTTCATGGATTGGAAGAATCAACATTGTTAAAATGTCTATATTACCCAAACTGATGTACAGATTCAATGCAATCCCCATTAAAATGCCCATGTAATTTTTTTGCAGATCTAGAAAAAATAATTCTATGCTTCATATGGAACCAAAAAAAGACCCTGAATAACCAAAGCAACCTTAAGCAAAAAGCATAAATTGGGAGGCATCACCTTACCAGACTTCAAGCTATACTACAAGGCTATAGTAACCAAAACAGCATGATACTGGCACAAGAACAGAGACATAGACCAATTGATCAGAACAGAAAGCCCAGATATAATTGCCATCTGATCTTTGACAAAGCAGACAAAAACATACACTGGGGAAAAGAATCCCTATTAAATAGATGGTGCTGAGAAAATTGGATAGCCACATGTAGAAGACTGAAACAAGATCTACACTTCTCACCACTCACAAAAATCAACTTATGATGGATAACAGACTTAAACCTGAGGCATGAAACCATAATAATTCTAGAAGAAAATGTTGGAAAAACTCTTATAGGCATCTTATAGTTTTTTGAGGAAGATCCCAAAAGCAATCACAGCAACAACAAAAATAAATAAATGGGACCTAATCAAATTAAAAAGCTTCTGCACAGCCAAGAAAACAATCAACAGAGACAATAAACAACCTACAGAATGGGAGAAAATATTTGCATGCTCTACATCCGATAAAGGGCTGATAACTAGAATCCATAAAGAACTCAAGCAAATCAGCAAGAAAAAATAAAACAACCCTATTAAAAAGTGGGCAAAAGACATGAACAGAAACTTTTCAAAATAAGATAGACTAGTGGCCAACAAACATATGAAAAGCTGCTCAGCATCTCTAATCATCAGGGAAATGCAAATCAAAACCACAATGAGATATCACTTAACTCCAGCACGAATGGCTTTTATCAAAAACTCCCAAAACAACAAATGTTGGCATGGATGTGGAGAGATAGGAACACTCATACACTGCTGGTGGGACTGCAAACTAGTACAACCTCTATGGAAAGTAGTATGGAGATACCTTAAAGAACTAAAAGTAGAACTACCATTTGATCTAGAAATTCCACTAGATCTAGAAATTCCACTACTATGTATTTACCCAGAGGGAAAAAAAGACATTCCATAAAAAGGTCACCTGCACTTGAATGTTTACAGCAGCACAATTCACAATTGCCAAGATGTGGAAATAACCCAAGTGTCCATCAATACATGAATGGATTAATAAAATGTGGTATATGTATACCATGGAGTACTACTCAGCCATTAAAAAAATGGTGAATTAATACCTTTTGTATTAACCTGGATGGAACTGGAAACCATTCTTCTAAGTGAAGTATCGCAAGAATGGAAAAACAAACACCACATGCACTCACTGTTAAATTGGAACTAACCAATCAACATTTGTGTGCACTTATGGAAATACATTCATCAGAATTCAAGCAGGTGGGAGGAGGAGGAGGGCATGGGTAAATTCACACCTAACGGGTACAATGCACACTATCTGAGGGATGGGCACACTTATAACTTTGACTCAAATTGTACAAAAGCAATTTATACAAATATTTGTATCCCTGTAATATTCTGAAATAAAATTTAAAAAATAAAATAAAGCAAAAAGCATTACCAGGGGTGAAAGACAGTCCCAAAACAACAGATGCTGGCATGGATGCTTATACACTTCCACATTGTTGGTGGGACTGCAAACTAGTACGACCTCTCTGGAAAGTAGTATGGAGATACCTTAAAGAACTAATGACTGAGAATTTTTACTCTTAGACAACACCATTTCACCCTTGTCACAGTCTACCCAGTCTGTCACTGTTCTTACCTGTGTTATAAAAGATGGTGGATTCAATGGTACAGTTTTTGAAATAGGTATCAGTAGATGTAACATCTTCAAAATAACACTCATCAAAGAATGTGTCCTCAAAGAGTACATGTTTAAAGTACATCCTCGTGAACCTGTAGAAAAGACATTAGCCCCTGAGTGACTCATCCAAGAAAAAAAGAGTCTTGAGACCGAAATGAAAATACAGAAAGGCAGAAAAGGAAAAACTGAAAGCCAGAAGGTGCTGGAACATGATTTTCAACCCAGGCTAGCTCCCCATTTCTTAGCTGTTTGTTCCTTAGTGTGGATGGGCTTCAGGACTGGAAGCCAGTATCTTGTCCAGGTATATATGGGGTCCTCTGCAACAACCTAGTGGTTCCCAAATGCATGTCCATGGAATGGACCCTCTGCATCAGAAGCACAGCGATGTGAAATAGTGTGAGATGGAAATATTGATAACATCTCACTTTCTAAGGAGCTTTAAAAACATGCAGGATCCTAGGCTGGTCCTAGAAGGTTTGGAAGCAACATATTTGTGAGGGTCTAACAATCTTCATTTTAAAAATTGCCCCAAAAAAGAAATGTGGGGAAGTAGGCACTTTCATTCACACTATTGGTAGAAAATAATCAGTGCAGCCTCTTTGGGGAGCAATTTTGCAAAATTTAAAATACACATTCCCTTTGACCTAGGAATACCACCTGTAGAAATTTATCCTACATATGCTTGCTCATGTAGTCAAAGAGATACACTCACTGATCTTCATTGCAACATTGCTTATAACAACAATGGATTACTACCTATACACATACACAATAAATAGATAGATACCATACAAATGGAATACCGTGTAACCGTTATAGTAAATAACGTAGATCTATATGCATTAATATGGAACAATCATTAAGATATATTGTTACATAAAATAATCAAGATGCAATATAGAGTTTATAGCATGTGACCACTTGTGTAAGAAAGGGTATGGTACATATGCTTCCAAATATGGAGAGTTACGCTGGACACTGGAAGAAGTGATTGGTCCTGGGGAGGTGCACTGGAGTTAGGAAGGAGGTACACAATTTTCACTTTATACCAAGTGTATGAATTACTTCTTCACCTAAAGAAAAACTCAGTTAGTAAGGGGGGAAAGCATCCAAATGATTATGAGGTACATTTGGGAGCCACTGCACTACTTCGGCTCCTACATAAACTAATGGGAAAGAACATTACTACATTTAAAAATATATCGTGCATACAGTAACACCATCCTCTGTTGGCTATATTTACCTAGCTTAGTCAAACTTTGAGGCTGGAAACCTTTGGCTATGTCTTCATTTGTGAATAATTACAACCCGTTCATTCATCGATTCATTCATTCTACTATTCATTCACTTATGTATTCATTCTTCTGCAAACACTTACTGAGCATGGTGCTAGATGATATGGGTACAGAGAGAAAAGACACAATCTCTACCCTCCAGTCTAATTGGAAAAAAAGAACAAACAGACAACTATAATATGATAGGAATCAAAGTGACAGAGATAGCACAAGGTGCTAAAGGTCATTGTTGCCTTCAGGGCCACCAAATAATTCACTCCATGACTACATATGATAGCCAGTGCCACTCACCCTTCGTGCCATATTATGTTCTGCTCAGAACCCTAACCTACAGCCACCTATCATTACCTTCTGCACAAAGACCTCCCGCCCAAGAAGAAGTCCTGGACAAGTGCTTGTTGAAGAGAGGTCCCCAGACCACTGGCATCAGAATAAAATAGGAGGTTATTACTAAATATGCAGTTTCCTGGACCTTTTGAACCCTAACCACCAGTGGCAGAAACCAGATTATTATTATACTTACAAAAATTTGAGAATCATTGGTCAAGAAAACCAAATTATTTTGAAGAATTTTTCTTAGAGCCAAATGTGCTACAGACTTTCAAACAGGGGCCTTCAAAAGCTATCATTAAACTCTTCGGGTTTCCATACAAATCTAATTGGTAAGCTTTTTGTTACAAGATGCCTCTGATTTCAAAATTTGTATGCTAGATGTGTTTACCTAGGAGAGCTATTCCTGGAGACTGTGTCAGGCTTTTGCCTTTCTTAATATATCCTTCTCTTTAATACAGTAATAGGCTGG
>RJWJ010048720.1:0-10498 GCA_004363605.1 Indri indri | reverse complement strand
CATCCACCCACACATAATCCAAATGTAACTTAATTCTGTGACTTTCTCTCAATCCTCAATACCACCACCCCAGTCCAAACCATTTGCATCTTCAGCCTGACTTATTGCAAAAATCTTTGACATGTCTTGCAGCTTTTGCTCTTGTCTTTCTCATCTCCATTCTCCTCCCAGCAGGTAAAGTGCTATTCAAAACCTTTAACTGATTTTTGATCAAAATCTGAATTCTTCACTTTTCCAAAGTCCTACAGAGTCTGGTCCCAGCACTGTTGCTAAACTTCTCATTTCATACCACTCTCTCCTCTCACCCTCTATGCCCAGCAACAATGTCCTTCTTTCAACTCTTTAAAGACATCAAGCTTGTTCTAGCTGTGGAAACTTCTCGCCTGCTGGGCCCCTTGCCTGCCACATTGTTCTTCTGATTGGTACATGGCTGGTGCCTTAACCATTTAAGACATGCCTTGACCACCTTTCTAATCACCCTGTTTCAATTATCTTCGTAGCACTAACTATTGTTGGAGCTTTCTTTTGTGTATTCATTTGTTTGCTCAATGTTTATTTCCTCGTGAGAATGTAAGCTCCAAGAATAAGCAAGTTGTCTGCCTGATCTCATCAGCATTAGGCACAGTGCCTGACACAGAGCAGGCACTCAATAAATATTTGTCAAATCAAAGAATTAATGCTTGACCAAAGTTTTATTTCTTAGAGTGTTTTCTTAAGAAATTGTTGAACCTCCAGAAATAGGTTTGCTTCAAAAGGTCATTAAAGGAATGTGCTGTGAATATCATATAAACAGGGACTTATTATTCCTAAAAGAGGCACTTTTTCAGACTAATTTCAGGAATTTTTTAAGATTTAGATGATAACACAAAAGCCTTGCCTTACATATCTGAAGTAATCATCACCAAATATAGATTGACTATCTTCATCTCCCAAGTGTCAAAAGACTGATTAGCAGCATCTAACATCTGGCTGTAGAAGAACTTGACGTATAAGCTCGGTGGATGATAATGATTCATATAAATTAGCTGCCACATATTCTAAAGGAGACATTAATTTCTGACCACCTATTTGTAAAATGAATTACTAAATCTCAAACTCACCTTCAGTGAGGTGATCAGTCACCCACAAAGCTTGATGTCAATGAAAAGGCTTCATTTCAAATTAACATGTGTCCCAAACTTGGGGCAAATAGGAGGAAAGCAACATGATGAACTGGATGAATGGTTTAGCACACCCTGTGTGGTTATTCTAGAATACTCACCTCCACTGAGATGGTCACTGGGTGAGTTCCTTGCCTTCTTTCTGACTTGTAGGTGTCAGGAAATGGATGGGGATTTCCAATTCACAAAGGATTTGTCCAATCCTGAAGATTTCTCTGAGCCTTTTGAAGGCTGCCTAGCCTTAGTCACGGGTGAGGGTATACTCTGAGCTTGATTTTTGAACAATAACAATCATGTCTAGTTGTTACTCCTGAACTAGGTTACAACTGATTGGCAGAGCCATGGCAACCATTTGTATAACTGCAAGGGTATGCTGAGGCCAGACTGGCTGTGTAGGTCCTCATTATGGACTGAATTTTGTCCCCCCTAAAACTGATACATTGAATCCATAACTTCCAGTGTGACTGTATTTGTAGATAGGGTCTTTAAGGAGGTTAAATGAGGTTGAAGGTTAAATGCAGTAATAAAGATAGTGCCTTACTCCAATAGGAGTAGTGTCCCTACAAGAAAAGGAAGAGACACCAGATATCTCTTTCTCTCTCTCTGCGCCCCGCCCCACACACACACACATACAGAGAAAAGGCCACGTGAGTCCTTTACAAGCCAAGAGAGACTTTACCAGAAACCAGCACTACTGGCACCTTGATTTTGGACATCCAGTCTCCAAAACTGTAAGAAAACAAATTTCTGCTGTTTAAGCCATCCAGTCTGTGGTATTTTGTTATGACAACTCTAGAAGACTAGCAGAGTTTTCCTCAACCAGTCTGGTCCTGGGACTCCAACATCCATCCCATCACCTCCCCATGTCCCCCTTCTCCCAGCCCACCTTACCTTGCCTTACACCCAAGGCACATTTGACTTTATTAGACTGCCACTGCTATAGGTGGAAAGGCAAAGTAGCTTAAATAGAGACCTATCTAATCCAGTTCTGAAAGACAGAATGTACTCAATAGCTGCACAAAGCTGTTTTCTTCTAATAACATCTGCTTTAGGGCAATGCTGCAGTTTCTATAATACATGACTTCAAATAAAAGTTGCAGAATAAATTTCTAGTGCCTTTCCAAGACTAAAAACAAAGCCTGTTCTAATTACTACTAACAATATGCCAAGAAACATTCTCCTTTCTCCAGCTATCAGTGAGACCTCTTCAAGGTCTTCTAAGAGTATAAAGCATGGAAATGAGGGGTGGAGAACCAAGATTTTCTCTGCCTAATAAACCAAACCTGAAGAAAGGAAGACACTAAAACAATGGCAGACACTAGTTATAGAAAACCAGTGAAAAGAAAATACAGAACCAAAAATGTGAAAGTAAAAAGCAAGTTCTTCCCTTCAATTTAGCTTAAAAATTTGCCTTGAGGATAATGTAAAACACTAATCAGTAACGTTGGGGAACAGGAAAATATGCTCAACTTTGATATTTACATCTCCATTGTGTAACTCAATGATTAACCAAGGAACATAACATATTTTCTCTTTGGGGATATGAGAAAAGTCATAATAACAGCTTCCCATGCTTTAGCATCTTAAGAACCAAGACTTTGAGACACAAGAGAAAACCATTCTCCAAAGGACCTATGGAATCAGAATATCTTCCCTTTCCACAAGGCCCAGGAGATGAGGATTCCAGCCCTCCACAGGCAACTGTGCCCCAGGATTCAGAGTCAGAGCATCCAGATGTTCGGAGTTCAGGCTCTGGGTACCTGCCTGCCTGGAATGAGCTGGCTCCTCTGATGGCTCAGAGAACCCTGGAATGTCAGTGCTCATGCCATGCTTAATGATGAGAAAACTGAGACTAGAGAGAGGACTGACATGACTGGTACAAGGTTAGACTGTGAATTTAGTGCCCAGAGCAGAATAAGAGCCTATATCCCAGTCCACCACTCTCCCCTCCAAGTACTTCAGACAGGTATTGTCAAACACTAACAGATGTTGAGAAAGAGAGGCTGAAATGCATCAGAAAATCTACTAAACACTAGTTATTTTGTTCTTCATAAATTGATTTTTTATTTTAAAAAGGACAATCCCAGCACTGATATTGGAAACCAAATAAAACAATGTTTACAGAACTACCACATCTGACTGAAAACTTTCTCAAAAAGCCAAAGATTCTTTCATATTTTTTGGTTTCTTCTGTCAAAAAAAAAAAGAATCCATAGTCTGCCTGATTACTATCTAATCTAATTTGACCCATAATCTACCTGCTTACTGTTTAATCCAATTTGCAAGTTGAGAGCCATTCTTATATCAAATAAAATAGACTTTAACTAAAAAATGATTAAAAAAATAGATAACGATGATCAGTATATAATGGTAAAGGGAGCAATTCAACAAGAAGAAATAACAATCCTAAATATATATGCACCTAACACAGGAGCTCTCAGATTAATAAATCAAATTCTACTAGATCTCAGCAAAGAAATAAACAGTAGCATTGTAATTGCTGGGGACTTCAACACCCCACTGACAGAACTGGGCAGATCATCAAAGCAGAAAATAAATAAACACTAGACTTAAATGAGACTCTAGAACGAATGGACCTAACAAACATTTACAGAATATTCTACCCAAAACTACTGAATAGTCATTCTTCTCTTTAGCACATGAAACCATTTCCAAGATAGATCATATCTTAGGTCACAAAACAAGTCTCAGCAAATTCAAAAAAATCAAAACCACACCATGTATCTTCTCAGACCACAGTGGAATAAAACTAGAAATCAAATCCAAGAGAAACACTCAAAGCTTCACAAAGTCATGAAAATTAAACAACCTGCTACTGAGTGATCCTTAGGACAATGATGAAATTAAGAGGAAAATCAAAGTATTCCTTGGACTGAATAACAAAGGGGACATAAGCTTTCAAAAAATCTATGGGATACAGGAAAAGCAGTCCTAAGGGGAAAGTTCGTAGCCTTAAATGCCTACATCAAAAAAATAGAAAGTTCACAAAGTAATAAACTAAGGTCATATCTCAAGGAACTAGAAAAAGAAGAGCAAACCAAACTGAAAGCCAACAGAAGAAAAGAAATAACAAAGCTCAGAGCAGAACTAAATGAACGGGAAACCAAAACAAAAAAAAAATACAAAGGATCAATGAAACAAAAAGTTGATACTTTGAAAAGATAATCAAAGTTGATAGACTACTAGCCAGATTAACCAGAAAGAGAGGAGATCTCTTACTCGAGTAAGATCAATCTGAAATGAAAAAGGAGACATTACAACTGACAGCACAGAAATGAAAGCTGTCATCCATGAATATTACAAAAACCTCTATGCACACCAACTAGAAAACACAGGGATAAATTCCTGGAAAAACACCACCTCTCAAACCCAAATCAGGAAGAAATAGAGATCCTGGACAGACCAATAATGAGCAGTGGTATTCAAGCAGTAATAAAAAAACCTACCAATAAAAAAAAAAGCCCCAGACCAGATGGATTCACAGCCAAACTCTAGCAAATCTACAAAGAACTGGTACCTATTCTACAGAAATTATTCCATAACATCAAGAAGGAGAAATCTTCCCTCTACAAAACCAGTATCACCTTGATACCAAAGCCCAAAGAACACAACAAAAAAACAAAACTACAGATCAATATTCCTTATGAAAATAAATGCAAAAATATTCAACAAAATACTAGCAAACCAAATTCAACAGCACAAAAAAAGATAATTCACCATGATCAAGTGTGTTTCATCTATATACATAAATCAGTAAACACTATTCACCACATAAACAGAGCAAAAACAAAGACCAAATGATCATCTCAATAGATGCAGAAAAAGCGTTTGATAAAATCTAGCACTCTTTCATGATAAAAAACACTCAACAAACTGGGCATAGAAGCAGCATACTTCAAAATTATAAAATCCATATAAGACACACCCACAGCCAACATCCTAATGAATGGGAAAGTGTTGAAAGCATTTTCCCTAACAACTGGAAGAAGACAAGAGTGCCCACTGTCACCAATACTATTCAACGTAGTACTGGAAATCCTAGCCAGAACAATCAGGCAAGAGAAAGAAATAAACAGTATACAAATTTGGAAAGAGGAGGTCAAACTATCCCTGTGTGCCAATGATATGATCTTATATCTAGAAAACTATATAGACTCCACCAAAATATTCCTAGAATTGATAAATAAATTCAGCAAAGTCTCAGGTTACAAAATCAATGTACATATATCAGTAGCATTTCTAAATACTAATAACAATCAAGCTGTGCATAAAATCAAGGACTCAATACCATTTACAATAGCTATAAAGAAAATAAAATACCTAGGAATATACCTAGCTAAGGAGATAAAAGATCTCTACAAGGACACCGCATCAGAAAATGTGGTATGTGTGTGTATGTATGTATGTGTGTGTGTGTGTGTGTGTGTGTATATATATATATATATATATATATACATACATATCAAGGAGTATTACTCAGCCATAAAAAGGAATGAAATAATATCTTTTGCAACAACTTGGATGGAACTGGACACTATTATCCTTAGTGAAGTATCTCAGGATTGGAAAAACAAAACACCACATGTACTGTCTAATAATTAGGAGCTAAATGATAGGCACACACAAGTACAAAGAGATATAAAGGATATTGGAAACCAAGTAGGTGGGGTGGGTGGGGGATGAAGGGTAAAAACTATTGGGTACAATGAACACTATTATGGTTATAGGCACACTAAAAGTCACGACTTAAGTATTACACAGGGTATCCATGTAACAAAAACATTTGTATCCCCATAATATTTTGAAATCAAAAAAAAAAAAGGATCAATGGGCCAAAGGCTATGATCAATTTATATCATGTGTCTGTGTGTATATATAGTGTATTTATGTGAATGTATTACTAAATTCCTCCTCAAAAGACTTATAAGAATTTTTAATGTTATAAAACATATTTAAATACTATCATTTCTCCTGCATATTGCCTAGGTTGGGTTTCTTCTTTTGTAAAATTTTGGTTAATTTAGTGATTGTGTTATGGTTTTCATCTGCAGTTCTACTTCTGAATTTTGAGTTGTAAGGTTAAAAGTGTTTCCATATGTTTGTTTCTTTTTTTTTTTATTTCAGCATATTATGGGGGTACAGATGTTTAGGTTACATATGTTGCTCTGCCCCCGCCCCCGCAAGTCCGAGTTTCAAGTGTGTCCATCCTTTGGATGGTGCGCATCGCACTCTTTGTGTATACATATACCCGTCCCCTCCTCCCCCCTTCCCCCTCCCCCCTGCCCGACATCCAATAGATGTTATTCTTGTATGTGCACTTATGTGTTGATCAGTTAATACCAATTTGATGGTGAGTACATGTGGTGCTTGTTTTTCCATTCTTGGCATACTTCACTTAGTAGAATGCGTTTCAGCTCTATCCAGGAGAATACAAGAAGTGCTATATCACCATTGTTTCTTAAAGCTGAATAGTACTCCATGGTATACATATACCACATTTTATTAATCCACTCATGTATTGGTGGGCACTTGGGTTGTTTCCACATCTTTGCAATTGTGAATTGTGCTGCTATAAACATTTGGGTGCAGGTGTCTTTTTTATAGAGTGTCATTTGTTCTTTGGGGTAGATGCCCAGTAATGGGATTGCTGGATCAAATGGTAATTCTACTTGTATCTCTTTAAGGTATCTCCATATTGCTTTCCACAGAGGTCGCACTAGTTTGCAGTCCCACCAGCAGTGTGTGAATGTTCCTATCTGTCCGCATCCACGCCAACATTTATTGTTTTGGGACTTTTTGATAAAGGCCAGTCTCACTGGAGATAAGTGATATCTCATTGTGGTTTTGATTTGCATTTCCCTGATGATTAGAGACATTGAGCATTTTTTCATATGTTTTTTGGCCATTAGTCTGTCTTCTTTTGAAAAGTTTCTGTTCATGTCCTTTGCCCACTTTTTGATAGGGTTCGTTGATTTTTTCTTGTTGATTTTCCTGAGTTCTAGTAGATTCTAGTTATCAGCCCTTTATCGGATTTGTAGCATGCAAAAATTTTCTCCCATTCTATAGGTTGTCTGCTCTTGTGACTGTTTCTTTGGCTGTGCAGAAGCTTTTTAATTTGATCAGGTCCCATTTATTTATTTTGGTTGTTGCTGTGATTGCCTTTGGGGTTTCTTCATAAATTCTTTGCCTAGGCCAATGTTCCATATGTTTGTTTCTTATTTGTATTTTCCCTCATGTCAATCCACTGTTCTCAACTTTTGTCTATTTATTAATAGAGGTCTTGGTGTTATTAGATATTCATATTAACCATTTCTTAAATTAAATTTTTGCCACATCCATCTGCTCCTGTCTTCTCTGTCATGTGGCCCCATCTTCCCTCCCAGCCCTGTTGACAAGAGCCCTACAACAGCTGATCAGACCAGCTTTATGGAGTCACCTCTACCAGGTTATGGGCAGCTTGATGTTTATTCTTCTTGCTGTGCATGTTGTAATCTTGTCTCATTTGATTTAAGTGAAATGATTTTCTCCTTTTTTGAGTCCTTTTACAGCCATGAACTTCCAATTAATGAAGACTTCCTTGACTTCCTGTCTCCTCCTGCTATAATCACCTATAGCAGTGTAGAACTTACAATGATAAAATCCTGGATTTAAGATTTAGAGAGCATCTCTAACAAAGAGATGCATAATCTTAATTTATAATATTCTCATTTTCTGCTTTAACATTCCTTTAACAGTGGCTCATCCATAGCTTCTCTCCCAGAGACTTAGGGTAACTAAAATCAGGTGAGAGCACATGGAGGGGGTGACAGGTCAACCATGATCTATGCAATGGAGCACTTATGCTTTTATTGTTTTACTCTGTGATCTTTATGATACCGTTATTTACCCATGGTCACAGAACAAATACATCTGTGATACATATTTCACAATTTGTGCAATTCACTTAATGTAGTAAGATCATATTTCCAATGGGTAAAACAATGTTTTTCCTCTAGCAAATTAATATAGTTTATTAGGCTGTTGTGGGAAGCCAATAGTGGTATATGGAGTTACATCATTTTTCACCATTCCACTCTTCCCTCATACTAACTTACGTTTTAACATTGAACTTAGTTTTGTCTTCTTATACATAATGGAAACATCCCCCTGCATTTTTTAAATATATCAATCAGGCTTCAAATATTTGCATATAATTATCAGTGATCTATTTCCAAGACCTTTTTTCAGGTTCAACAGCTCCAGTTTCTTCAACTAATTTTGTATGTCATTTCCAGAGTCTTCACCCCATCTTCTTCCTCTGGATATTCTCTCCTCCCCACTGAGCACCCCCTTCATTTAAATGACATCTTTAAAGAGTGGTACCTAAAATAAGGAATTATTCTAGTCACAGCTGGAACAGAACAAGCCACAGCATTGCTCTTTTCCCTAAAAGTTGTATAGTTCAGGACAGCTCGGTAAACATTTGTTGAACACTTTCTCTGTTAATCACTGTGCTAGACACTGTCATTTACCTAAGTTTCATGTGTTACTTGTCTCTCTCACTTTAGAATGCAGGCACTTTGACAATAATCAAACAATGATCACATTTTTCACATCCTCCTTCATACTGTTCGCAGGACTGAGCTGTATAAGGTGCTCAATAAATACTTTCTGATTACCGGTTCATTCCTTGAAGCTTTTGAGAGCTCTTGTAGAAATTGTTCAAAGATGACTGACCTAAGACTGCACATTGCTTTCCTCACATTTGTGGTCATCCAAATGGATGGACCTCATTTTCCCAAGAATAGAACAAGAAAAGGAAGGTAAGTATAGAAGGGAATTGAAGAAAAGGCAAGTGAATAAAAATGGTCCATTTTAAACATACCCTTTGACATCTGGATTTCAAAGACTAATCTTTAAAAAGGACACAGCACAACTTAAAAAATAAAAATTTCTTGAAAATGACCAAAGTCAGCTTTACTCATAGAAAAGCGTATTTGCCATCACTACTTCCTGTTGTTTCTACTCTACCTGTTGTTTATTGTTCTCTTACAAACAATAGGAGGAGGAAAACTACAAAGGCTGCACCTAAAGCATTTGAGCAAAGGGAAAAAACACCAAAAAATATGAGGGGCAAGTGGAAAATTCCTAGGTTATTGAAGACTGTGGTCACCTGGTCTAGCCCTCTCACTGAACATTTTAAGTCTGAGTCCTAGAGAAGTGAAATGATTATACAAGTAATGACAATGGGTAGAAATAATGTAGGATACAAGTATCCTGACTTCCATATAAATATTTTTTAACACTACATTGTACTGTTTTCCATTTATTACACAATTTCTTATTTCACAATAAAAGATGTATAGTTAATTAAAAACAATTTTAAAAATTCATTAATATCTCATTGTTAAAAATGTTCCAGCTGTGAATGCCAGGAAGACCTCAAGGCCATTTATCAGACCAGGTTACTAATGTGCTTTGAGGGTTCCTAGGGTCACTTGACCTTCATCACTGTACCTCAGGAGACAAAATCGCTACTAATAGATTGTAAAACAAGTGGCCACATGCTATTGCTTAATAATTTACAAACTTAATTGAAAAGTGAGTCCTCAATAAACTTTAATTGTGAATAATAATTTGCTACCCAGATACAACTGGGTGAACATTTAGAGAATAATCATTTGTTTCACAGGCTTATAGAAATTTGGAGCAAATGATTGTCTCTTAGAGAGCCTGAGCTGCTGGGCTTTATTTTTCAAAACAGGATGACTAGACTTTTCATCTTTCCATGGCTTTAGTATGAAGGTGATACTAGCTTCATAGAATGAGTTAGGGAGAATTATCCTTCTCAATGTTATGGAATAATTTCTGTGAGATAGGTACCAGTTCTTCTTTGTAGGTCTGGTAGAGTTTGGCTGTGAATCCATCTGGTCTGGGGCTTTTTTTTTGTTGGCAGATTTTTATTACTGCTTCAATCTCACTGATCATTATTGCTCTGTTCAGGATTTCTATTTCTTCCTGATTCAGGCTTGAGAGATGATGTTTTTCTAGGAATTTATCCCTGTGTTTTCTAGTTGGTGCGCAAAGAGGTTTTTGTAGTATTCATGGATAATAGCTTTTATTTCTGTGGTATCAGTCATAATGTCTCCTTTTTCATTTCTGATTGGTCTTATTCGAGTCCTTTCTCTTCTATTTCTGATTCATCTGGCTAGTGGTCTATTGTTTATCTTTTCAAAGTACCAACTTTTTGTTTCATTGATACTTTGGGTTTTGGGTGGTTTTGTTGTTGTTGTTGTTTTGTTTTGTTTGTTTGTATGGTTGGTTGGTTGGTTGGTTGG